>JASSUY010034861.1:0-24194 GCA_032466535.1 Forpus xanthops | reverse complement strand
GTAAAGTGGGGGGGGAAGGAAGGTTGGGAGGAGTGAGTGGGCAGGCAGATTGATTTACGCCTCAAACCACGACACATCTTGAAATAAAATGAGTGTACAGAAAGAACAGCAAGCAGTTACGTTTTCTACCACATCACAGGTATATGGTCAAATTTGGTGACTGATGAAAAGAAAATTGTAGTATTTTCCACATAACTCGCCCTCAAGTGGCATAAATATTTCCATAACATACTGTCATTGTTGAAGGGTGCATATGGGTTGAGAGACAAAGAGACTGATTCCCAGTGAAAAAGTCCATCTAAAGTTCTTTATCTGGAAAGATGCTCATTTGTCTCAAGCTGCAGATTGTTTAAGGTTTGAAAGGAATGCTGAGGGATCTTACTTTGCTACTTTTTTCTTTCCCATCCTTGGCTAGTGGTGATTGTGAGAGAGGGGATAGTGTGCTTGATGGCTAATACGGAATATTAGGTTCAGCAAACTTGGCCTAAAATGTAACTAATTTCTTATTTTAGGAAGATGAGGCTGAAACCTACCAGGTCTCAGGACTTTGGCTTTAATTTTAAAACTTCAGTATCACAGGTGTGTCCCATATGGGCCTGCAGTTGTTGGTTGGGACTAAATGCATTCCCCACTTTTAATTCTGGTTGACAAGAAATAACAGGGGAAAGCCATATTTTTTAACATGCAGTTTTAGCCTAACAGTGTAAATATGCCTGTCAGGGGACACAGCTGAAGTACATAGGTAGAGAAGAACTTAGTCTAGGAAAAAAACTTTAAAATGTAACTTTAATGTTAGGTAGTTCAGGGGTTTCTTAGTCCTCAAATGGAAACAGCAAGCTGGAAAATGTAGATATATACTTAATTATTGGTGTTTTAATTTGTTGAAACACTACCTGAGCTAGAAGTGTAGCATTCCTGGCTGGATTTTTTGGTGGTTTTATTTTGGGTGGTTTGGTTTTTTTTTTCTTTTTTTTTTTTTTGGCAACTTAAAAGTTCTTTCAGTTTAAAATATGGAAGCATCTGCTTGCTCCTCATGCCATTTTCTTTCAATTTATGTATTTTATGACAATAAAAGCCTTTTCCATAAGAACATCCAGTAAGGGCTTCTTCATGTCAATGTAATTTAATTATCTCAAATCCCATCAGGGGTTTGTTTCTTATCTCCTCCTCCCCCCATCTATAATTTGCTTTTCTTCATGCTAAGAATAGAATTAAGATAAAGAACTACAAAAAAAGTGTCTTACTGCAGGATAAGAGTTAACACTTGTTTGAGCTTAAGTTAATGCAAACCCCATACTGGCATGTTTGACATCGCACATACATGCAGTGTACAGGTAAATTATGTTATGAAAGAACCTAAAAATTAAGTTTAAATTGAAGTATAAAATAATTGTATTTGAGCATCTCACTGGGTAAATGTTTTCAGATAAACACATTTTGAAACGATAAATAAAAAGGGCAGCAGATAAAGTAATATTTTATTCTTTCTCACATTAATGGAATTGCTTTGCAGTCAGTAAGATTTCTAGTAAAAAAATCAACTGTTTTTAATATTTTTCTTTTGTAATGCAGAAAAGCGTTCTATGGAGTAAATGAAATTGCTGTGAAAGTGCCTTCCATTTTTAAGCTTCTGATTAAGGAGGTAAGATCCTTAACAAATTTTAAAAGAAAAGTTTATCTTTATTACTTTAAACACAATGACTTTTGAGCTGGTCTTCAAATAATAATGTAAACCAGAAGCTTTCCTCCAGAGCCCAGCACTGTACAAAAAAAAATAATACTGACCTTTATCTTAGAGCTCTCCAAACTTAAGAGGCCTTAGCTGTAAGCTCTTTGGAGTTCACAGCCTGGTGCCTTAGCAAGGATGTTAGGAAAATGTGTCAGAATTCTTTGAGAGGGTATATACCTTATTTGTTTTTTATTGTTAGTTTCAATCATAAAGTGACTAAGTATGTTCTCCATGGTCAACTCAGGGATTATAGATGACAACATTAAACACACTGTTACATTCAGGGATTACACATGCAACAAATCAAACATGTTCTTGCATAAACTTTTGTTGGACTGTACGATTTAATTCCTTCTTTCTGTGTATAAGGTGGTTTTGCATAATTGACTGTTATCCATATGATATAAGAATGCATGATAGAAACTTTTGAACAAAGAAACTCTCCAACCTGAAGAGATTTAGAACTTGAGGTGTCAGTGTATTTATTAGTAAGAATTAGATAATAAGATCCAACTTAATTTAAGAATTGCAACATAAGGTGCATCAGATGTACCTACTGTTTTGCTTCGAGGCATATTTTAAAGTACATATTTGTATTCTAGTAAGAACTGCAATTTTGAGGGGTTGAGGACGTAGTGAAAAAGAGGGATAGCTTGCCAAAACAGGCAAACCTCTCAGTTCTTCACACATGACTTTTTTTGTCTCTGCCATGGAGGAGGAGAATGATTTTGACTCTGTTCTGATGGGAAAAGCATGTGACCCTGTGGTGTAACTGTAATATTCTGTCTCTCTTCTAGGTTCTCAACCCTTTTTACATTTTTCAGTTGTTCAGTGTGATATTGTGGATCACTGATGAATATCACTACTATGCATTAGCAATTGTGATCATGTCTGTAATATCCATTGTTAGTTCACTCTACACCGTTAGAAAGGTAAGTTCAAAGAAAACAGATGTATCTTTTCAGCTTTTTACCAATTGGCTTATTTTGATATGAAATTGCCTACAAATCTTGAAGATTTTTTTAGAGCTATACAGGTAGAATATTGTTATAGGGTTTCCCTTTCTGAGCTGAAGGAATTTGGGCTTGCATTTTTCCTCAAGACCTGTCTCTGCTCACTTTCCATGCTGTTGAATCAGAAGGTTGACCTCAGATAACAGAGATGCTACCTCACTTAAATAAAATGCAGACACAAGTTTATATACTGTCATTTTGACAGTAATGAGTCCATCTTGCATTGTTTTCTTCTGTTTGAAAAAGTCTAACACAGTTGAGCACCTGAGATGTGTGGATTGTTAAGTTGGTGGTTCATTTGTTTCTGTAGACTTAGCTGTAGCTGGTGGTAATCAAAGTAGTAATTATCCTTTAATTACAAACTGAATTCAGACCAGAGACAAAAAAAAAAACCTTCTTACCTTAATCCAAGTCATACAACTACTGCAGTTTTTACTTAAGTATGTTAATGACCAAATGTTTATAACATTTTGCCTGGCAGCGTATGTTTGCTTCCAGAAAGCTGTTTAAAGTAGGAACCTGTACAGATCGATGCACTCAAGACTGTTTACCCATAAGTTTCCTAAAGTATGTTCAAGAGGATGTCTTGAGTACTATTTTGTTGTAAAAGAATGTTGGTGAAGAATCTCATCACTTTGGTTTATAGAAATAGGATGTGCATACAGAAGAAGACAAGCTGTGCTTTTAAATAATAAACTGTTTTCTCCCGTTTGCAGCAATATGTTATGTTACATGACATGGTAGCAGCTCACAGCATTGTAAGGGTTTCTGTCTGCAGAGGAAACCAAGGTAAATTTCACAGGCTATTTGGAAAGCTGAGTTTCAATTGTCCATTAACAGTGAGTGTAAAGTTGGTGTGCATCTGTTCTTTCTTTGATCACCTTGTAATGCTTGATTTCTTAGAAGAATTGTTTGGGGAAAAGGAGAAGTTGCCAAGGGGAGTTTAGATCAGGCTTATCCTTGTAGATGGTATTCTTAGAAAGTATCAGGTTTGTTCTAGATAAGGTGTTTGTCCTATTCTTGTTTCTCATCTACCACATATGCTGCATATCTATCATATGTAATGTTCACTGTAGTTTCTTTCTCAGCTTAAAGTTGTGCATGCGTTGGGTTTCCATTGCAATTTGTTACCCAGCAGGGACTGCAGGTTGATTTCTGGACTTTTGCTTATTTGGCTACCCCAGCAGTTGAAGATGGTTAGGTTGTAGTGTGATACTTTTTTGTAAGACATGCATTTGTATTTGAATTGTATCTTTATATGGACGTTGTACTGGAGCTGATTGTTAATAACCTTTTGTACAACCTTGTTTCCTTTCATTTGTTATGATGAACTCTATCCAGGTGATCTACAATTTAATCTGCAGTGGAATTTTCTGTTTTAAAAAACCTTTCATAGTGCCATTAATAGAACAGAGTATAATCTCAGTTTTCACCCTGTGGATCTTGGCTGTGAGGATCTTTATGGGGTTTTGTAGGTGGTGGCTGTTTCCAGGTAAACTTCTCTGTGTTTTAACACTCAGAAATAGAAGAAATCCTTTCCACCGACCTTGTGCCTGGAGATACGATGCTGATTCCATCTAATGGGACAATTATGCCCTGTGATGCAGTACTTCTCAGTGGTACTTGCATTGTAAATGAAAGTATGTTAACAGGTAAAGTCAACTTGACACAGTTTTGTTTGGCTAAATGTATTAGTTTATACCTGTGTTCATGCTTACCTTGCTGTATGTTCTAGCAGAAGCAGATGTTTATTTTGTGTGAAGTGTGTATGTTCTTGAATTTACATATGCTCCTTACTTATGTACTTGTGTTCTACTTATCTGCAACAACTACCTGGTACTGCTTGGCAACTCCAAAAATGAATGATGGTTTCGTGTTGAAAAGCTTTCTTCTTGATAGCTTTTCTCCTTCTTCTTGATTTGGTGTCCTCAGTGCAGGTTGAGACCTGCAGTATGTTCCTTTGTACTTCTTTTGCCCAAACTTTTAGCTGCTTCCATGAATACAGGTAGTGAGTGTTCTGCTGTATTTAAAACCAGGAGTTATTATCTCAAGTTGTGCCTGCATGTTTGTGTGTTTTATAATGTTAAATTCTTTGAATATACTTAAGCCTCTTGCTGCTGGTAGCAACAGATTGATTGCAGCCCAAGCTTGAGGGTACTCAGTTACCAAAGGAGCTGAAGCTGAAGAAATTTGTTCTCTAGTTTCTCTGAGTAAAGATGGGGTGATGCCTTGCAGCAACAGAAGGATGTTTGTCCTGTTTTCTTTCAATAAGCTGTATTTTACACTACTGTGATTTGAAGTAAGAGGTACAAAACCTGTATTGGTGAATAACAAATAGAGTTAAATAGGATTTGGATAAGGAATCTGGTGAGCTGAGGCTAATAGGTGAGAGACTACCTAGTAACATGCTGAAAGGAAGGTACTTTCTCCATAAGTCTGCTTTTGTACTGTTGAATTGAGATTTATATTGTTCTATTGGAAGCTGTGAAAAAAAGATGTATATTATTTGATCTTGCTTAGACACTCTTTCTCCATTTAAGGTGAAAGTGTTCCTGTCACAAAGATTAATCTGCCAAATCCTTCAGAATATCCAAAAGCAATGGGAGATGAAATATACAGTCCAGAAGTGCATAAACGGCATACTTTATTCTGTGGAACCAATGTAATTCAAACCCGTTTTTATACTGGAGAATTGGTCAAAGCTGTAGTAGTGAGAACAGGTATCGATTGTTGAATTTATCACTTGTTAACTTATACTTTGGAGTATTATGTTAAACATTGCTAAGCTTGGATAAAGGAGTATACCCAAATAATTTGATAAATGTCTACAACAATAGTGGAACTAGATAATGGCCTAGAGGGTATCATCTGGCAAGCAAGACAGTGAATCAGTATTTAGCATCAGTTTAAAAATTACTTGAATGTGTTTTGAAGTCCTTTAGGTATCTTCTATGCAATGTGTTGGTTGAACTCCTCTTTGAAAAGGTTTGCCATGCATTTAGATTGGATGGGTAGTGAGGAATGGCTTATTTTACTAGAATCATTGCCAATGTCAAATGGTTTTCTTTTCCCATAGTTTTGTCAAAGTGCATTACATTTGCTTAGAAACTGCATTTGATCTAGCCCTTCCTACAGAGATGCCTCTTCATACTAATATGTTAAAGGTTTGGTTTCAAATAATACAGATATTCTATTGCAGAAAATTGCTGAGTCTGGTGTAGTTGGAGGATTCTGCTATATACAGATAATCTTAAGAAAACCAACACAAAATAGATGAATGTAAGCTATAATCAAACTACAGTAAAACTGGATAGAATAAATTTGACTACATTGACTAGAATACTACTTAAAGCAAGTTTTCTAATAACTTCATCCTAAGTAGCCTCTTCTTTCTCTGATGCCTTTACCTTCTTTTAGTTCATTTTAGCAGTAAATATTCTGATTTTTTTTTATTAAATCAGTTCTCGTTCTAGAAGCTTTTATTAGTCATTTTTTTTTTCTCAGAGGAAAGTATTTCCTTTCCCTTGAACAAATCTATCTCCCTATCTATCTATCTGTGTCATCCAAAACAGCAACAGAAATGAACTGCCAAAGACTTTTGTTTTCTATTCTGCAGACAGATTCACCACGTGGAGTCTTTACAGCCCTGACATCTGGAGTTATCTTTTTAATCTGTTATTTGCCCATGACAGGTCAGAGTTAGCAGCTGTGTTGTAAGCAGGATGAATTTAGCTCTGTGGACCATGTTCAGATTGTATGCATGGACCAGTACACTTTTCCTGCTATGACTACATAGAGAGGAGCAAAGGGGTATAAAATCTCTCTGTTCTCCTGTGTGGTTTACAGGAACAGCTTTTAGGCAAGTAGAGCATTTCCCACTCCACAGAACTGGACAGATATCACAGCACTTGTAGTGTCTCACTCCCAAGGTGTCTGATAGTAAGAACTAAAGTAATTCTTACATGGTGATATACAAGTAAAAATCCCTTTATCTGAGGGAGAAGGATTCAAAAAATTGAAGATACTAGATAATTTAGTCCTCAAAAGAATTCTAGGAGAGCTGAACTACATATGATTTTATGCAAACACATGTTGTCTTGATCTTGTCGTAAATGGAGATGTAAGATTGATCTATTGGAGCTGTGCTTACTGCACTCTTCAGAGTTAAGCCTTTAACACAAAATGTTTGGTGTTTGAGCGGAAATACATATAATGTACTGATGAACTAAATGTATTTATTTATTTTTCTCCTGAAACTCAGTTCATGGATAAGTTAGTGCATATGTCATTGTGAACTTACTGGGACTTGTCACTTAAGTACTTAAGTTCAGACTCTATGAATAACTTCATTTTCTGTTTGCAAACACTGCTTAATTGGACAACTAATAAAGGTACCCACTAGCTTTGCACCGTAAGGAACAAAATGCAGTACAGCAAACTCTTCCAGGCCAAACCATTTGAGGGTTTACTGCTGCTATAGAGGAGGGGTTTGTTGGCATCAGCTGCATGTCCTTGCCATTGGAGAGAAGCACTTATTATGGTGTGCACGTATTTTTGGAGAACCTTAACTAGAGTAATGCTTAAGGATTTTGTTGAGGTTTTAAATATATTTGAATTGCTTTGCTCTTTTTTATACGTTCAATAATTCTTTCTTATTTCTAGGCTTTAGTACTGCTAAAGGACAGCTTGTTCGTTCCATACTATATCCAAAGCCAACTGATTTTAAACTCTACAGAGATGCCTATTTGTTTCTTCTGTCTTTGGTCGTGGTGGCAGGCATTGGGTTTCTTTACACAGTTGTCAACAGCATCTTAAATGAGGTATGTTTTCATTTATAGTCAGGAAATACCTTATTTTAGAAAGGGGCTGATGATTACAAACACTTCAGATAATGAGAAACAATGAAATTTTAAGTCAAAATTTCTTTGCTTTATTTTATACCCATGGAACGAGAAAGACAAGTTTACTAAGAACAAAATTCAGCATAGAAACAGGACTTAAATATATTACAGTGAAATTTAAGTTTACCTCTATTTCTGTTGACCCAATTATTACACTTTTATCATTATTATATGCAAGATTTCTATCCAACTGATAATTCACTTGGAAGAAATAGGATAGAGCATATCTAAAGCATGCTGCAGACAAAAAAAAAATCCTGACCAAGAAATTGATAACTGATAACAGTAACTTTTGTCTCCAAAAGTTTTGCATTACTCGACTACATTTAAAATGATGTATTTGCTGGGAAAAAGTAAAAATGTTATGAGTGAGTTGTGGATAATTTAGGACTGGGTTATCATGGTTGCTTATGGTGGGTGAAGATTGTGCTATAGGTTTCTGGGCAATCCAGAATGTGCTGTACTGAGAAAAGCAATACGTGGATTTTGCTTTTGGTAGCAGTGACGTAACACTTCAGTGAGATAGTAAATCTTTAAATAGTGAGTTCTTGTTCTTCCACTCTGACCTTTATTACAGGTTCCAACTCATACCATCATCATCGAGTCTCTTGACATTATCACTATCACGGTGCCTCCAGCGCTCCCTGCTGCCATGACTGCTGGCATTGTTTATGCACAAAGAAGGTTGAAAAAAATTGGCATCTTCTGCATCAGCCCACAAAGGATAAATATTTGTGGCCAGCTGAATCTTGTGTGTTTTGATAAGGTAAGGTGAATTTTGAAACTTTGTGTTGCCACCTGGAGGGGCATTATATAAAATGAATTTGTATAAACTGGCAACTACAGGAAAACTCACTACTTTCATATGAATCAGATAATTTTTTGTCCTTTTAGCTTCCAGGTATTCAGTGTTTATCACCTGTTAACTCACTTAATTTAGTTTGCTCTAAAAAGCTGTTATAATACAGAGCTGCTTTCTTATCTCAAGTCTCCCAAGTCCTTACTTACTACTGGCAACCCAGAAATGTGATAGTTGGGTCTGTTAAGAGTTTTATTTAGTACACATCTTCTGGAAAATGGAAGTGTGAGGTCAGACTTGTTTCTTATTATTTCAGTGAAAAGCCAAACCAGCATATTTTGTGGTTACTCCTTAACAGAAGCACAAGTAGAAGACAGTAATGCCACTGGCCAGAATCCTTTTCTTGTTGCTGTGTCTTAGATAACATTTATTTTCCTCTGCAGATTTTTAGCTAAAGTCTTAAGTACCCATACTTGATCTATTATTTCCCTTGTAAAGATTTTCCAGTTACCATTTTAGCTATGTAAGAAGGTAATACTAATGGACTTAGTGCCCATTTTCTGTTGCCCCCAAGCCCTTAATATAGAGATGTTGAGCTATTATCTTTGGAATTTAAGGGACTATTTCTTTTTTCATGTCTCCAAGGAGGGGCATGGTTGCTTTGAATGTTTTGTGTTGCTTTTTTTTAAGTTATTTACTAGAGTTGGAATTTAAGTTACTATCCAAAGGCAAGGGAGATGCTGTATTTCCTGTCCTGGAGTCCTGCTTGTTTTTTTTTTTTTTAGTGAAAGTAAAGTAAAATACATGGTGGAGGTGTAATTTGGTTAATTATTCACTAATTTTTGCTTTACCGGAGGAAAATTTGTTTCTGAAGGCTTTTTCTTCTTGCCATGTCCTTTGATTGATTTTGCAGACTGGCACACTGACTGAAGATGGCTTGGATCTTTGGGGAATTCAACGGGTGGAAAACGCTCGGTAAGGATAAGCTCACAGCTGATAGCATATGTGGTACCTAGTTGTGCTTTAGCAGCTACAGCAAAATAGAATAAAAAATTCCAAGTTATCTCATACATGTTTGCATGTAATGGGCAGTAAGAATGCAACTGGAAATATGGTCTATGTGTAGTGAAAATTTTAGGCCTCTTGTGAGGCTGAAGTGAAATTTAATTTGTTAAAGTCTGAGACCTCATTAGGTTTATACTGCAGAAATGATGCAATTAAAGTATAGCATGTTTTCTTAATCCTGTCCTCCCAGGTGATGGCTTTTTGGGCTGCTAAAATGATTTAGCTTAACTAATTTAGTTAAGTACAAAGTGATGTCTCCGTATGAGTATGCAAACTACACAGTGAATTAGCACAGGTTTTTAAGGAGATAAAAGTAGGGACTTTTTTGAAAGATTCCAGCCCAGAATCCTAATCTGTTTTCTGTGATGTGCGAAAATACAGATAAAGAGACTCATGCAGTCAGTTTTATTCTGTTAATGGAAACAAACCTTTTGAATTGGCTCATAATAAGTAATTATAGTGCTAAGTATATTATTACTTCATTGTTTTAGTTTCCTTTTGCCGGAAGAGAGGGCTTGCAGTGAGAACTTGCTGAAGTCTGAGTTTGTTGCTTGCATGGCCACTTGCCATTCCCTTACAAAAATTGAAGGGGTGCTTTCTGGGGATCCGCTTGATTTGAAGATGTTTGAAGCAATAGGATGGGTAAGTTTTTGCTTGTTTTAAGAGGCTTAGCATTACTAATTTCAGATTACTAATCTGAAATTTCCCATCCTGCTCCATACAAGATAAACCATTGTATGCTGTTTTAAACTGTAACTGTAAAATGGTGAGCTTTTGACAATGCTTATGAAGTCTTAATATGAAAATGTTCCTAGAATACGTTTTTCATTCACAGAACTGAAAGAATCTGAAAAGCTGATTTACTGCTTTCTAACGTTGTTTGTGGCAGAGTGTCAATGCATATGATAAAAATTCACTTAGCTATTTTGTATGTTTATGTTAACTGCTAAATTAAGACACTTAATTCTCACAGGAAGTCTTGGTTAGAAAGGTCATGGCACCCTGGGCATACTTCCAGTCCTGTTGGGGTTTTTTTGTTAGTTTGGTTTGGTTTGGGTTTGGTTTTTTGTTAATTTTTTTTTTTTTCCTGAAAATTGCATTATGAGAAAATCAAAGTTAATAAATATATACAGTAGTTGATTATTTTTAATGCAGATTTTGGAAGAAGCAACTGAAGAGGAAACAGCCCTTCATAATCGAATCATGCCGACAGTGGTTCGACCTTCAAAGCAACTTTTCCCAGAATCCAAGCAAGCAACAGATCAAGAAATGGTAAGAAAAATCAAAGCAATTACTTGAGTTGAAGTAATCTTTCATGTTAAACAAATACATTGTACCATATGCTGTGGTTCTGGCTGATATAATTCAAACTGGTTCAAAACTGTATGGGTTTTGATGGCAAGGGTAAGGAAAACATGCCTAAATTGTTGTTAAGTTCAGTATATGCCACTTTCAGTGTGAACAGACTGTCAGCATCATTACCCTTGTGGACTAGCTGTAAAGTGCTGTAATGCTTTTTAGGCTTACACTCTTTAATATTAGTATCATTACACATTTTAAGGTTAGTATCATTACCAGATCCTTTTTGTGCTAATGAAGTGCTTAGGTGTGCTTACTTTGCACTTATAGTTGAAACAATCGTTTGTTAATGTTGCTGCTTGGTGCAGGATTCTTGCCACCACTGTGTACATGCACAGCAGTAATTACTGTGCAGTAGTTGTCATGAACATTCTTGAAACTTATTACATAATTTTTTGGGGCGCATACTTAATCATCATGGCCTTATTCTAAAATCCATAGTATTTTAATCATTTACATAGGCTAAATAGACACAGGTTCAAGGCCAGGTTGAACAGAGCCTTGGGTGGCGTGGTTTAGTGGGAGGTGTCACTGCTCGTGGCAGGGGGGTTGAAACTAGATGATCTTAAGGTCCTTTCCAGCCCTGACTATTCTATGATTTTCTATTAGGTTAGACTGTGAAAGGTCTTGCAAATTCTAATCAAGGAATCAAGCTCTAAAGTTCTACTATGTTTCACTTAAAGGATATTAAACAGATTTAATAGATTCATATTCCACTGTAACAAATCCATTGCAAATGCAATGTGGCTTTATACTGAGAGCGCTGTGTAGGTTCATTTACTTATTTTTTATTGAAATAGTTTGTAGCTGAACAAATGCTTAATATTTACAGTAAATGTGGTTTGTTTTTGTCTTTTTTTTTTCAGGAATTGTTTGAGCTTTCGGTAAGTATGCTTTTCAATTAAGCATGCGCCTCTTTTCTTAGAATATATGTGGATGTGACCTTTTTCTTCCTTCCTGTATGACACAGACCAGTTATGAAATTGGAATTGTGCGCCAGTTTCCATTTTCTTCAGTTTTGCAACGTATGTGTGTAATAGCAAGAGTTCTAGGGGAGAAGAGAATGGATGCTTACATGAAAGGTGCCCCTGAAGTGATTGCGAGCTTGTGTAAGCAGGAAACAGGTAAAAGAACAAACTGTATTTTCATTTCTTATGTAGCTCAACTGCAATATGGATAATTTTAATAACTCTAAACTTAACCTTTTTAAAGTTCCTGTTGACTTTGAGTGTGTCCTCGAAGAATACACTAAGCAAGGCTTCAGAGTTATTGCTCTTGCTCACAGAAAATTGGAGTCTAAGCTTACATGGCACAAAGTCCAGACTATTAATAGGTAAGAGTGACTTCACTTTCATAATAAGCAGTATAGTCTTTAAAAGCTTCATGCTTTGGATTAATTTCATAATGTTGTTTTTTGTTTAAATCGATTACTACTGTTCTTTCTTGATAAGATTAGTTCTGTGCATTTCTTATTTGTACCCTGTACAATACATAAAGATTTAAGCTAAGGAAGTTTTTCTGCAATCATGTGAAACATCTTTAAGCTTGACATGAACTGTAATATTTTTATAGTGTTTGATTTATATTAATGTGGCAGAAAACCTCATCTGATTTCTTTGTTACTTGGTAATACTTACATCATCTTTGTCTATTAAAGGTAATGAAATGACATGTAGTGGAAACTCTCCTCTGTGTGTTTGTAGTTTCTTCATGTACTATGGGCAACATGTCCTTTTTCTCACTAAAGAGCTTGTCAGGAAGGTTTAGAAGGTAGAAAGGTTTCTTCCTTCAAAGAGTAGTATTTTCTCTTAATTATTTTTCAGCTGGTCCTAGTTTTGTGGATAATGCTATTTTTTCCACAGTGTTCAGAAAGTATAGCATTGCCATGAAAATGCCAGCTTTGTGTTCTTTTGTATCAGGTCTGGGTGAAAGACGACTGCAGAGCAGTACAAAGCAGACAAACATATTTTCCACTGTCAGTCGTGAAAATCTACCGTACCAGTAAAATACCCAAGACCTGTAAATACTGACTTTCATGTAAACCAAAGTTAATTCATTATTTCATTTAGCTAGCTAATGTCTATTAATTTTAGTAGACTTGGTAACATTATTTGGTGGCTTGTATATTAAGGGTCAGCTAATTTGGAAATTAGAGATGTGATTCTAAACAAATCTTAAAATTTGGCTGCGAATGCAGTTAGCCTTGGAGTGTTTTTTTTCCTAGGGATTTCTCTTGAGAATGTTATCTCTTTCAGAAAGATTTCTTGTGGAAGAAACTAAAAATGGTGCTTGAGGTAAACATTTTTTCATACTGATTTTCAACTAAAACAAGGGAAGTAAGTGTAAATGATTGTGAAAGGTGATAGCTTGCAGGTGACCTGTTTACAAAGTAAATTCTTCACTTTTCATGATCCAAAATATACATTTCCCTTTGATTAACAGAAAATGAGGCTCTTTAAGATACATGTAATAACTGTAATTCTTGTAATGTTCTCTTCCTTGCCTTCTTTTCTACAGAGATGCTATTGAAAGCAACATGGATTTTATGGGGTTAATTATAATGCAAAACAAGTTAAAGCAAGAAACCCCTGCTGTACTTGAAGATTTGCATAAAGCCAACATTCGCACTGTCATGGTTACAGGTTAGCACATAAATGTTCATACTCAAACATCCATCCAGTTTTGGTCTTCTTTTAATTATCATATGAAGTCTGATTGTAGTGTCAATAGGCTGGGATTGTACTGTATTTATGGCAAGAGGAAAGTTTAGAAACTGCTGCGAGAATATTCGGACACCAGTCTGCTGTTTCTTTTTGAATGAAATATGCTCTGCTAAATTGGAGATCAGAAACTAGTATAAGGATGGGTCCTTTCCCTAGCTCCATGCACAAACTGGAGGATGAAAAACCTTAGAGGTCTTTCAAATCAGACTAGGTGAAAGTCTTGGTCTAATCTCATGACTGACCCTACTTTGAGCAAAGGGTTGGATTGGATGTCCTCCTGAGGGTCCCTACCATTTTGAGTTGTATTATAAGTCACTTTCTGGTGTTGTTTCGTTTTTTTGGGTTTTGTTTGTTTTTTTTTTAAAGAATGACTTATATCCCCGTTAAGCAGGCTAGGTATCTGTACTCAGTGTTTCCATGCAATAGGTGTTTGCTTTTTAGATCACATGTATCACAACTTTGGAATAATGTTGTGATAGGTTGCCAGTGCAACTCAGTGTTTGCATGTTCAGTGACTGTGTTTAAAAAGTGCTATTTTAAATGGCCACATGTTTTCTGACAAATTTTCAATATATCCTAAGGTTTGGCCAATAAGAAATCTTTATGACTGGAAGAAGCATTTTAGTTTCTAGTGGTGTTAGTGCAGAAGAAGGGTTTAACAGGCTAGGTTTTGAATTTTATCTAAAAGCTTGGTTTGCCCTGAGGTTGTCACTGGTATGTTAGGCAGTCCTTTTCCTAGTTTAAAACTGGCTTGTTAGCTTTTCTCTTAATGGGCATATCAGTGAAACTGACTGAAGCTTTTTTAAATGCAATTGTTTAACAGGGGATAACATGCTAACTGCTATCTCTGTGGCCAGAGATTGTGGAATGATTCTACCTCAGGATAAGGTCATTATTGCTGAAGCACTACCTCCAAAGGATGGGCAGGCTGCCAGGATCAACTGGCATTATGCAGATACCCTCGCAAAATGCACTAGTTCATCACCAGCCATAAACTCAGAGGTAACATGACCATTATGATGCCCTTGCAGTGTAAGCAGTTAGTTTTACTGTTGAGTTTCTTTTTTATCTTATTCCATCAAATAGCAAATCTCCTGTTAAGCATCAAATAAAAAATGATGTACTAGTTAACTTTCAGGTTTTAAAATAGCACAGAGTGACAAAAAAGCTGGTGGAGCTAGTTTTTCAATGGTGATATGACATTTGGTAT
The DNA here is from genome assembly GCA_032466535.1 of Forpus xanthops. Taxonomy (NCBI): domain Eukaryota; kingdom Metazoa; phylum Chordata; class Aves; order Psittaciformes; family Psittacidae; genus Forpus; species Forpus xanthops. The sequence continues at coordinate 9,395 of JASSUY010034861.1, read as the reverse complement.
TTTAGTTCTGCAGGAGACATTTCAATCTGTTAAGACTGCTTTAGGTGTTTGTAGTTGGAATATTAAACGATGTTTTCTTATTAGTAAATAAGTGTTTTCATTATATGAGGTTTCCTTTTGAGTAATGTTCTTAGAAACTTCCCCTCTAGTGTGGGATCTTAAGGAATACCCCTCTGAGTATTAGCTTGAAATCACAAGGTATCTGTATACAGTAGAATACACTACTAGAGTATTGAACTACTTTTGCTAGGATATTCCAGTTAAATTGGTCCATGAAAGCCTTGAGGATCTCCAGATGACCAAGTACCATTTTGCAATGAATGGGAAGTCATTTGCAGTGATTTTGGAGCATTTTCAGGACCTGGTACCCAAGGTGAGCATTTCACTTGAGTATAAACACTTCTGATGGTGAACAGACTTTGCCTTGTGAGCATTAAGAAATCTTCTGTCTTCCAGCTTGTGTTACATGGCACTGTGTTTGCTCGCATGGCACCAGATCAGAAAACTCAGTTGGTGGAAGCTTTACAAAATGTGGAGTAAGTATTTGCTCAAGCACAGCAAGTGGGAGGGTTGACAGACTGTTTGGTGTGATAGGAGGAAAAAATCATGTATGCTGCTAACTGTTCTTCCAAGTGAAAAAAGCTGGGCTAATTATATTATATATATATAATTACATATATATTTTATATGTAATTATGTATATATATTAGTTGGAGTAATATAACTTCCTTGAGTTGGTAAATAAGCTTGTTAGCTGAGCAGGAATGAGAGTAGTACCATCTGCTGGCTGGATGTGAGAGTTTCAGGCTTTTCATGAAGTTTTTTATTTTATAAAAAAATCCATCAAATGTCTTCTGTGTGTTACAGAAATATTGATGGGATGATTCCCTATTCACATATGCACAGTATACTACTGTCTGTTGGTTTCAGGCCTTGCAGCTATACAAAATAATAAAAAAATCTTTTCACAGAGCAAAGATGCTTTAGACTACCATGGAATGATAGAGGGCTATGATAACCATTACTGGTTTGGTTGACCTGTCTACATCATGTTAGTTTTCTGTCTACTTCCTTATATGTATAATGGCAACAGTAATTGCTTTCAGCATCAATGATCACTCAATTATGTAAACCCTGGATAAGTCAAATTAATATTAAAGTATTTAATGAAATAAGCTAAATGGACAACAATTAGGGAATGGTCCAGAATGCTGACATCTGTTTGGTTTTTATAGTTACTATGTGGGCATGTGTGGAGATGGAGCAAATGACTGTGGGGTAAGTATAATTTTATATCCTATACAGTACTGTTCAGTTAAATTTTACAGCAAGTTTTAAAATGTTCTCTACTTCAATGTTAACTGGCAGGCGCTAAAGAGGGCACATGGTGGTATATCTTTGTCTGAACTTGAGGCTTCTGTGGCATCACCATTCACTTCCAGAACACCTAGTATTTCCTGCGTGCCAAAGCTGATCAGGTAATGTGACTTACTGTGAGGTGAATGTGTCTGTGTAACTCTTTTTGCATACCCTGTATTAATATATGTTTGATGCTGTAGAAAGCCAGTTTGAATTAAAGAAAAAACATTTTTTAGTAGTTCTGTTTTTTTCCTGGTTACTCTGAGCAAAGGGTTACCATAGCATGATTTAGTGTTTTGTTATAAGCCCTTTTGTCCAGGTAAAGTTAATTTTTCAAAGCATGAATAAGCTTGTATATGTTAATATTTAATTTGATGTCTTAGTGACTGTGCTGGCTTCCATAAAGTTTAATTGTGAACGGCAAAATCCTTCAGGTAACTGCTTGGCATCACACAAAGTAGAAAACAGATTTTCTAAATAGGGCTTGACAGACTTTTTTATTCTAGAAGTGGAAGTTAGGTAATAAGTTTGGGTAAACATCAGCTAGAGAAAAATCTACTGAAGTCTATGTGGAACTAATGAAGTAATGTGTAATCAGAAAGATTTCTGGTCAGCAACTCTGTGGTTGACTGCATGTTTATTCAATCCATGCAGTAAACTAGTGCTTCATAGCTGGTTTTGCAAGCAGGCCTTAATTTTAAAACCTCTGTTGGAAAACCATATAAAGTCCAAAGAATGCCAGAGTAAGGTGGTGGCTCAGTTCAGAAGGCATGCTCGCAACTTTGGTGTACTTAAAAGTGTACCATTCTGACCCCTTTTTCTCTGTATGTTTTCAGCCTAATGTCCCTCAAAAGGGTTTGCTGGTATGTTAAAGTGCCGCTAACATTTTGCTAAGTAGAATATAACTGCTTGCACAGAAAACTTACCAGTTACATGATTGCATTTGTTTTAACAGGGAAGGCCGTGCTGCTTTAATAACTTCCTTCTGTGTATTTAAGTTCATGGCATTATACAGCATTATCCAGTACATCAGTGTTACTCTGCTATATTCTGTAAGTATTCTGTAAATGCTTAAGCAGTGTCAACCTAATCCAGAGATTTAAAAATTGACAGATATTTCATATAAAATGTCACAAGTCTCTTTTTGAGTACACAACACCAGCATTCTAGAAACTGGTTTTGGACTAAACATATGGTTAATATTTTTTTGTTTTGTTTAATGTTAACTGTATGAAAGACATGGTACTGTCTGTTTTAAAAAGGCAGTAACTAATGCCTGTCTATAGAAAATCACTACAGTGAGAAGACCAAATAAGCATATAAGTTGAACAAAAGTAAGATTTTCAATTATTTAAAAACTCTCAGCATTTTAAAATAGCTTAACTGTCAATGCATTCCTTTTGTGTAAGGATTGAAGGAGATCAGTTTGCAAGTATTGGGGAGGGGAGCAAGGTAGTTTCCTGTTAACATGACTGGATTCACAATATGCCATGTGGTAGAAATCTTGGATTTTAATTTGTATTCTGAATAAGTTAAACATGTAAACGATTAAAAGACCTTTGAGGTGGAAATTATGACGACTGTATGACTACATTGTAAGCTTATGGTGTTTTGAGAATTGTGGGCTTAAGCTGTTACTTCATTGGTATTTAAGATTCAGTAATACAAGCTCGATTATGAATTTCAATTACAAACAGCTTACACATTTTAAAACTGAAATTGTCTTATGCCCTGATACTTCAGGAATTGATCTGTGAATTCTGGAGTACTTAAGACTCCTACAAGAAAAAGAAGCCAGTTTGACAAAGCACTGTCTTGTCAGTAGGGGGAAATTTAAAGAATTAATGCTGTAGGAGTGTCACTGTAAAATATTTCGTGGTGTGAAGAAATTACCAATGTTTCAGTTGTGATTTCTGTCTAGATCCTGAGCAATTTGGGAGATTTCCAGTTTCTCTTCATTGATTTGGCAATCATTTTGGTGGTTGTCTTCACAAGTAAGTATTGTGCTGTACTGCTGCCTTCTATAAAGCAGTTTTTGCTTGGTCAATTTTTATTTTTTTAATTACATATTGTTTGAAGTAAGCACCATGATGTACAGTTTAGATGTTACAACTACTACAGTATATGCATTAAAAACCCAAACGACTGTGTACCAAGTTAGATTCATCTGAAGTTTGTGAAATGTCCTCACACAAAAAGCAGGTCATGGGCATGATCTTTGAAAAGTTATTGTTCACAGTACAGGAAGTTGTAAATCTCTACTGACATGAAGAAGCTGATTTTGGAATCAAAACAGAAGTTGTTACAATATCATCTTTCTCAAATGTTTTTCTTTTCTTGCATTTTTGATTGAAATTCTGCATATAAAATGTTGTACTCCAAGCTATTACCTAGTGAAGTATTTGATTCCATATAGGAGTCTAGCATTCAGTTTACTGGCTAATGGTAGAATACCATTTTTAAGTTTAATAGAAAATGCTTCCTTGAACGGCAGACCAGAACTCACAAGCTGTAAGTCCTTGTGCAAGACAAAGGGAATTTGGCCAGACACTACTAATTCCTTAAGTCTCATGGCTTCTATTATTGTCCCCTGCTATCCTTTGTTGCTGGGGGTAACCAGCCTGTAGAAGGCACTGTGGCGTTATTCTACAGCAGTATAATCTTTTCAAGGTGCAGTTCTGGACTGATTTTTCAAGTGATGTCATGAGCAAGCCATTCTAATTCCACAGAATGTGAACAGAGTGATCTTTGAAAACCATAATGATGGAATATGTGATTTGTTTTTTGTTCTCTTTGCAGTGAGTCTAAACCCTGCTTGGAAGGAGCTTGTTGCTCGAAGGCCTCCGTCAGGTCTTATCTCAGGTCCACTTCTGTGTTCTGTTTTGTCTCAGATCATCATCTGCTTTGCTTTCCAAATCTTTGGGTTTTTTGGGTCAAACAGCAGTCCTGGTATAAGCCTTGGAGTGCAGAATTTGAGTAAGTATTTCCGTGATTCCATGCAGAATACAGTAATGATTGGAAAGCTATAAGTAATAACTGCTCTCTTTATTGACCCCCTTTGGGTACTTGAGATGTAAAGCTTCTGTGTGACAGGTAGTCTGCTAAATCTTTTGTGAAAAGCATACCAATACAGAGGAGTAAACCAATGGCTGAAATGGAGAACTCAGTCAGAGCCAGACTGCAGGGTCTGAAGACTCCTCAACTTTGGGACAGTTGAGATTAAAATTGTAAATTAATGGTTCAGACCTATTTTTAACCCTTCTGTTGTGAACACTCCATCCCTGGCAGTGTTCAAGGCCAGGTTGGACATTGCCTTGAGTAACATGGTTTAGTGTGAGGTGTCCCTGCCCATGGCAGGGGTGTTGGAACTAGGTGATGTTAAGGTCCTTTCCAACCGTAACTCTTCTATGATTCTATGATTTTCCTGTTAGAATTCCAATAAATCAAATTGATATTTCAGAAAACAAAGGCGTGTTTCAACCTTTTTTTAGATCGCAGTATTTTCTTACTTGTCTTCAAAGTGTATCTACAGTGATAGTTTCTAAAGAGTTCATATAGTAAACTTATGTAAGCAGAAAAGAACTCAAAGCTTAGAATTCACAAGAGTTGCTACCTTCCTGCCACAGTTTTGAGTTATTTTGTACTGTAATAGATTTTCAAGGACAAGCTTTTTTGCTACTGTAGCAGTTTGTTCTGTCATTGCCTGGTTTGCATCTTCTCCATAACACGGTGATAATTATTGGGTTTTTTTATGTTGCAGTGAATGTAATGTATTGGATGCCACAAACACCAGCTCTGCACTCCATGGGAATGAGACTCTTCACGATGAACATTACATTAAAAATTACGAAAACACAACTTTGTTTTTTATATCCAGCTTTCAGTACCTCATAGTGGCAATTGTCTTTTCTAAAGGAAAGCCCTTTAGACAACCATGCTACAAAAATTGTAAGTCCTTTATTACTGTATACAGTTCCAAGTGAAACTCCAAGTGAGTGTTCACTTGTTTATCCATGGATTGCTTACAGTTGTCTTGTGCCACTTCAGCAATAATAGTGTTGCTGGAGAAACACGTTACAATTATCCTCTGATAATCAGATAAAAATAGGGAAGTTTGAAACTGTATGGAGAAATTTATGGTAATAGTTGCTTTGTTTGTAGAAGTATATGTGTATATACGTTTCAGCATCACAAGTGAGCCAGTGAGAAATTGAGTCTGGCCTTCTGTCTCTTTACGGCTGTCAGCACAACTTGTGTTGCCAAAATCCACCAGGGAAGGGTTAAGAGGGAGAAAAGAGGTTCTTTTCAGGGAGTAATGAACCCATAATATATGGGAAAACTGTACAAAACTCTGTGCGATGATCTGATTAAAATATTTTTTCTTGTTTTACAGTTCTGTTTGTTACATCTGTGACAGTTCTTTATGTCTTCATATTTTTCATCATGTTGCATCCTGTTGAATCTATTGACGCATTTCTTGAGGTAAGATCCACCAGTTACAGCCTGTGTCTGTACTTCCTAGGGTAGCTGATTGGCTGCCTTTTTGGCAAGCTTGAACCGTTTTAGAGCTTTAACTGAGCATCTCTGGGAGGGGGAGGTGAGAATTTAATGACTCTGACCCTGTTTGGAATATGTGTTTGTTTCATATGTGTGTTGCTAACCTCTGGCATCTTTTTCACACAGCTCGTGTGTGTGCCATATGAGTGGCGCCTAAGAATTCTCATCATTGTTATTCTCAATGCAGTTGTATCCGTACTGGTGGAGGTAAGGAATTCAAATGGCAAAAAATGTTTAAGTGTTGTTTTTTGCTAGGATAGGTGTTTGTCTTTTGTTCAGAAGGTCTCTCTTCACGGTATAAGTTGCCACTGTTCTTGTTAAGTTGGTATTCCTAAAAATGTCCTTTTAGGCTAGACTTGGGGTGTCAGGGTTTTCTATGTTAAAAGCATAATTTTAAAACGTTTTTAATAAAAAAAAAAAAAAGGAAGGGGAGAGAAGTGGAAGGGCTTATAAATTATTTCAACTGTTTTATGGGACTGTACTCTCCATATTGATTTCCTAAATTAATTGAGTTCAGAATAAATTAACATAGTAGAGAACCATATAAAATCATTAGGCAAGCCCATCTTTATTGAGTTGATTCATGTGTAGTTTATTGTTCAGAATAATACAGGCCTATATAACTTGCTCATCTAATCTAATGCAAGTCCAGAAGTAGAGTTGTTTGGTCACATCTGCTTTTTCCAGCCCTGAGCTTGACCAAGGTCAGTCACTCTGGGTGTTGACCTCTTCTGCTGTAATTCCAGAGTTAATGTGGGCAGAAACATGCCCTACCTTTCCTCCAGTTACACCTATGTTGTTTCCAAGAATTGAAGTTTGACAGATAAATCTTCCAGGAAGAGTCTGGATTCAGAGTCAGTCATTTATTCCTGTGGTTAGTTCTTCTTGTTAAATTGATGCCTTACTTCCATCTTGAATATATTTGGGTTTTGGTTGCAGCCATTAGTCACTTTTTTTCCTGCAAGATGAAAAAACCTTTCAACATTATCTAGCACTTGCACACTACAATTATCTGTTTTTACTGTACAATGTTTTCGTCAGCTTCTCGTCAGTATTTCCATTACTAAGCGAGGGATTGCTATCAAGGTAACCAGCATAATGTTTGCTTGGATCATGCCAGTTTGGCCTTTGAAGATTGCTGTAGTGTTACTGTTCTTTCCAATTGACTATTTTTTTCCCTGTTATTCATGACTTAGTAAAAATAAATCAGCCAAAGAGGTTTTTTTTTTGCATAATTTGATCAAAAAGGCTTTGTGTTCAAAATGTGTTCCAAATAGAATTTGCAGTATATGCTATTATGTCACTGCCTATTGGAACACGTATTCAAGTGGTTCACATGATAGGTGGTAACTTGTCTTTTCCAAAATATAGCAGTAGCTACTAATTATTTTGGCCTTTGCCTTGTGGTTAACAAGTTGATCCTCTCCTAAAGATCCTGTCTTTCTTACATTGTCCTGTATTTACTCTTAACCTAGCTTGTGGTGTTTTCCTTTACGCCTTTTAATTCTCCCATGCTTTTGTACTACTAAACTCTTAATAGTTTGGGGGTTTTTGCCTCCTTTTTTATTTCTTAAATTAAAGTTTATGTGTATTGCTGTCTTTACTACTGAAACAAAACAGGCATTCTGAAGTTGCAGAACCGTGGTTTTTTTTGTCTTCCATCTCTGGGTTATCAGCTTATTATTCCTTGGAATTGAGCTTTGTGTTGATGTATGAAGTCTAAATAGGTGCTGGTTACAGTTTTCAGTCCTGGGATAAAAGTCACTGGGAGAAAGAAACTTACTTTCTGCTGAAGAATTACTTTGTTCTTGCAGGTGGTCTAACTTTTATACAAGCTGGTGATATTTCTGTTGTGGAAGTGTAAGAGCTCCAGTAGACAGTCTGTCCATGTATCAGCATGTGCCTCTTGTAGACAAATGGTTCTCCTTTGACTTAAAAGTTCATAACTTTCCACTCCTGGTTGCCATGCCAGTCTGTATTGTTGTGAAATTCTACTAAACATAACCTAAGCAATATAATTACTGAACAATGTTTGCTCTCACCCAGTATTTCTAGCCCCACCCACTCTTTTTCCTGTGCTTGGTTTGATTTATCATCTTTTGACACTTTAATCACTTAACTGTCATTGCCAAAACTGGCAGGATGATTTGTTGCATCCCTTTCAGACTGACTTACCTATTTATCTTGTTGCGCATACTTTAGTAGTGGAATAGAAGTACCTATAGAATTGAGTTTTCTTGACATTAATTCTTTGGGATGTTCTGCATTGACTTGCAACCTGTTTCTTCTGCTTTCACTATTAGCTGAATGCTTTGTTCAGACAGATAAGTTGTCGTACAGCAAGTGACCAACAGAAGCATTGTCTTGTGATCCTCAAATCCCAAACCTTATTTTATGATACACACTTCACCTTCCATAACTTCAGCCTGCTTTTGTCCCGCCTTTTGAACTGTGTCCAACTCCAGTAATACTACTCTAGGCTCCCTGAAGCTTTATCATGTAGTGCTAACTCACTGGGTCCAATGGGTCATGTAGAAATCCCAGGCTATTTCATTCCTTCAATTCCAGTACAGCTCATTGCCTTTGTGTCCCTGTATGTCTGGCTGGATTTTCTGCTCACTGCACTTCACACTACAGTTTCTGGGTGTGAGTGAGTTACTGAGGAGCAGTTACAGTTCATACTCTGAATATCTAGGAAAAGGTGCTGGTGACATCTCCTTACTTATTTTAAGAAGGTACTCTGTATGTATATCACCTAGAGTTTGTTCTGCTGAGACTAATCCCTTAGTAATTGCACCTTTAAGAGTCTTATGATGATGAGATAAATGAGGGATTTGGTTTATCATCTTTTGTCACACTTGCCAGTTTGAACCTTTTGTGTCACACTGTGATCCTACGTAGTTTCTTCCTGGCTTTTACAACAGGAATAGTTTCTGACTGTGGTTGCCCCAGGCATGTTTTCTGAAATGCTCTGTAAAGCTTTTGCTTCCATGTGGGTCCCAGACTAGGTTCAAAAAGCATGCATATTCTTTCTACCAGATGATAGAAATACATTGCACAACAAAGGGAGTTCTTAGCAGATGTTTTTTTTCACCTCCTTACAGCCTGGGACAGATTGGCTTCCAAAACGAGCCTCTAGTAATCTGAAGATTTGTTGGCAAATGGCTTATAAAAGCACTATAAAATTCTGGGATATTATAAAATCATAAGCATTATAAAATATGTTATGAAAGTCTCGCTAATTAGCTCCCCTTTCTCAATGACAGAGGTTAGTCAGAAGTTAAAAATGGAATCTGCCCAAACATCAGAGTTGCAGGCCCAAGGCCATGGAAGATACAGGTTCACACCTGTGTTGCCGGATTTGTCAAGGCTCTGGAGTCCTCCTACACAGCAGTATGAGAGTAACCAGATGTACTCAACATACTGTTCAACTTCTGCCCGTTCTGAAATCTGGAGTGGCTCCTACAGAATTCCTTCAG
>JASSUY010034859.1:7181-22248 GCA_032466535.1 Forpus xanthops | reverse complement strand
TCCCTGCCCATGGCAGGGGGGTTGGAACTAGATGATCTTAAGGTCCTTTCCAACCCTAACTATTCTATGATTCTCTGTGATGAGAGTTTTTTGCAGGGGCTGCAAACAGAGTAGAAAGATGCATAAAAAAATTACTATACGCTTTCCAGAATTTCTGCAATGTAAAGATGCAGCCAAAAGTTCATCACAAGTTTTTGATGGAATAGGTTCCCTAATGGTGAGGCTTTGAATCAATGGCTATGTCCACTTCTGCTTAAAAACAATTTTGCACCTGTATTGCAAGGTGATAATCATCTTTAAAGTCTTTTTGTAACATTTAATTTAGTCATTATGATACGTATGAAATTACAAAAAAACATAGGAAAAAAAGCCATTCTTATTTTTAGCACTATATTTTAAAATATTTGGATAAAATATTTCTTGTTCATATGCATCTATAATAACAATTGATTTGAGCAGTATGTAAACAATTTAATGTTCAGAACTGTGTCTAGAATGCCCAGTCTAACATAATTAACTAACACAATTAGTCTTTATTTCTTGCAGCAACACAGTGGTTAGAAAAATGTAAACCTTGGAAGCAATTTCCAGTAGGAGGAATTTAAGCTGTAATGATGGCATCTTGAAAGACTGTACAATTAGAAGGTTTGAGGTGTAGGACTGTCCTACTGTTGACAGTCTATCAATTACAAAATACTTTAGTGACACTTTAATCAATGACAGATAAATTTAAAGAATCCCCATGACCTTACTGGTCTTTTAAATCTTGGGTTAAAAAAAGAGCTAATCTTAATCCTTGATTCCCCTTTTGGCAGCTTCTGCAAGTGAGCTGGAAAGTGTCTGTTTAAAAGGAATAGCTCAACTGAAACAAATTCCTCCTGCTTTTGTCTCCAATTGAACTGCACTGTGGAAGGACATGAAATGTAAATGCGCTGCCTGAGAGGTTTACAGTAAAAGGTAAGGTACGGTCTCAGGGTGACTATTAACATCTCCATTGTGTGGCAAATACTCAGAATGGTAAAAGGCTGTTGTTCAAGAAACAACAAGTAAAACAAAGCTTTAGTGTTTTTTAAAGATTCTCTGTAGAGATCTCTAAATTTTTCATGTGAGTTGTTGTCCTTGTAGCCTTGTTAAGAGCTGTTATTAGAACTGCATGAAGAAACTGCTAGTTATTCAGGGGTATGAAGTTATATGAAACAAAAGTATGCAAGAAGAGTGGAAAATATCCTTATATTCTATAGTGTAATATACAGAATATAACTAATATGTTCTGATCTTCAGAATGATGCTTCAATTTAGCTGGAGAAATTTTCTTCGAACACTTATACTGATTTGTGCCCATTTGTGGATCAAACTTTCAAGTGAATGAACTTTATGTAGTCATGTTTGTATGAAACATTGTATGTTTACAATTTTGCAAAGTAGGTATTCTACATAGGGGGTTGAATAGGGGATTCCTCTAAAGCCCTTGAAAGTTAATGGTAAAGTAATCCATATTTATTTTAGTAGGCATTACGTGATGCCTTATGTGCGAATATAAATAATTTCCAGCCGAAGTTCAGCATACAAGCATTTAGGTAACTCTTATTTCATTTGCCTTTATATACCTAGGCTCCTGGACTGGACTTTCGAAAACGTTGCAGATGGGACATTCTGAGTACTTCATGTTGTGACAGGTAAAATCAAAGCTACATTGTGTATCCTAGTTAGTCTTTCAAGTGCTGACATCTTTACCTTTAGGGTAAAGGATGAACTAGATGATCTCTCCAGATCTTTGCAGCCTTTTTCTGTTCTTTTTTAATTGTATAGATGTAAGAATAGGTGATTCATAGTATTGAAAGGTTTTAAAATGTAATTGCTACACTTGTGAAGTTTGATTCATCATCTATTTTATGCATGTTTTGATGGGAATATATGGCAAAATTCTTCCATTAAGGTAACAATTTAAAGAAAATGCAAAGTTCAAAAGTTGGTTTCTGCAAGAAATTTGTATGCCTACACTGTAATGTGACTTAAAGAATGATTACAGGTAGAGTCCTACTAGGAAAATTTTAGTCATAAATGACTGTGTTGTCATTTACACTGAACTGAATTCATTGACTTCAAAGAAGTCAGTGTAAATTTAAAGTGTTTTATTTGAGATGTGAATACAGACCACAGGCTGAAATTTCTTGAAACTTACAAATGAGTTCAGTTAAATTAATTAAAATTGCAGGAATACATCAAAAAGTACATACATAATTTTGTTATTCACTTCATTGAGCTGAACACGGAAATTGTCTCAAAAAAACCCTATTCAGAATAAGATTGTTGTGTTGTTTTCTTTTACAAAATATAGGTTTTGCTTTGATAACTGAAATTCTGTGGGAGCTGCATGGAAGTACAGAGAACAGGACAGAAAATTTCCATTTCATCACTTTTCAGAAATTGGTGTGAAAGTCTCCTAAATGAGATCCAGCGATCACTCTGTGAAATAGCATTGAGGTGTGGACAAAAGAGAGAGTAAAAGCAACTCCCTAGCCCAAAGGAAGGCTTTCTTTCCTTTCTTTTCTTTTCTTCCACAATAAAGCATGTGGCTGAAGACCAGAGTTGACATTGATCTCACCTTGTATTGGAGAGCTATATGTGAGTGAGCTACCCCAACATATCTGGGAGTCCATGGAGACAAATTGCAGTATATGCAACCTGGTTTAGAGGATAGAACTGCTGCTCTCACTATGAAGAGTGTCTTGGGTCAGAGGAGTGTGAGAAGTAATGTTTCCCTATTCATTTTTGTTTTCAGTGGCCAGCTGAGTTTGTGACCTAAAGGCATTTCTTTATTTATGGAAGAGATCTGCCTTTTCTATAAAAACCAGTGTTTGAACCACATGCCAGAAAGCTGGATGTTGCTACTTTGATACTTTTAGAGGGGAGATTTGAAGAACATCAGGTCATCTTTCCTGTCTCTGTAGTAAGAAATGGGTAGTTGGATTGCCCAGATACATAACATCTTCTGGGGATTTTCTTTACCCAGATTAATTAAGAAAGGCTACTATTTAATGTATAATGTCTTGATCATCCAACCCCACACTCCTGGTGAAGGAGACTTGGAGAAGAGCTTTTGTCAGATGTTATGACAGAATTTACAAATGAAAATATTTCCATTTCTTACATTTTACTTCCTATTTTAAATTTTCCATGGGAGAAATTTTCTGAATAATTCTGAGCACAAATATATCTCCATGATTTTGTTTCAGTATCTTGATACAGTATTGTATCCTAATCCCATGGGTAGAAGCGGTATGTGCTTTAATCCAGTCCAAAACAAATGATGAATGAAATTTCAAGCCTAATTCATATATTAAAAAATGTGAAATTCAGCCAACATGAATGATTTTATTATAAACATTGATTGCTTTGTGCAAATGTTTTGCTCAAGAAAAGCAACTCTTAAAATAAAACTTTATATACTTAAATTTCTTTTGATGAAAAAGGCAATACATTGTTCACATAATTGTTTCATGCTTTCTAGACAAAGTTTTGAATTTTCAATGGAAACCCAGAGTATTTTAATGAAAATTATTCTCCCAAGGGCTGAGAAACACTTTCCACTTATGCGTAAATTTCTATTTTTTAAATAAAAAAAAAACCCAGACGTACAGTTTATAATAAGTGTGAAACAGTTTTCTTCTTTTCTAACCCACTGAAGACTTCACTGCTGAAAAAATAAGTAGTTTGTTAGGCCAGGTTAATATAGATTAATAAGACTATTTTACAGTTAAAGCTGTTTAACACATCACAGATCTTAATTACCCTTCTTGGTTATCACAGAAGTGTGGCAGATTTGCAGTTATTACTTCTCCCAGGAAGTCTGGTCCACCTTTCTTCTCAGCCCAGAAGAACAGAAGGCTGTGGATGCTACATATCTGCTCATGACTGGGTGATGCTTCTGGTTTGTATTGCCTCCCTGCTACTGACTGCTGCCATTTGCATTCTTCCTGGCACATTAATCAGGCCATGATTTGCCATGAATGTATTGCAGACTGGAAGTTTTTAGAAGCCCTGTGCTATTCAAGTCAACAGGTCTCTTTCTTTAGGAGAAACTGCATTTCTGTTCATTTAATAAAGTGCTTACTACGCTTTGCACTGAACAAGTGGGTGATGATAAACCACAAATTTCACTGGGCTCAGTGGTATAAAAAAAAATGATACACCGAAAATATATAAAAGACATTCACCAAGAAATATGGAGACCAATGAGAAGATGAACATGGGTTTCAATTTCTTTTAGATATGACTCAGGCAGATAACGTAATATTGTACAGTGTGTGTTTTATTATGCTAAACATGGATTTTAATATAGAAAGCACAAAAGTAAAAATGTATATCATTGCCTGACTTTGCTATGATTTCTTTTTTTTTTCCTTTGGGGTGGCTGCCGTATTGCCCTCTTCCTTTAAAGATAAGAAGACTTATAATCACTAATGCACATATATTTTGAATGGAACGGAAGCACATCTCAAATTTGGTTATACATGAAATCTAAAAGCCAAACTAGTACTTTGACCATGAAGGCAGGGTTTGTGGGGAAACTTCTATTGTCAAAGAAGTGTGCAACAAAGCACAATTGTTCCAAAAACCCTTTGAATAAAAATGCTATAGATAATGCTTTAAATTTTTAAATAGTTTGGGGTGTCTTTTCTCTGATAGATCTATTCTTTTTGATGTTAGTGGTAACATACATTCCATCAATCAGTCTCCCCAGTGACCTGCTGAAGTTTGGTAGTACATCTATTAAAATGTTGCTTAAGTTCATCCACCTTGTTTTTTTTCTACAACAGTTTCTCCTTCACAAATTATACCTTGTTGAGAGGCAGGGGAAAAAAAACCTGCACTGTGTGTGTGAGGAATATTTTCCACTGGTCTTGAAAAAGCAATTAAGGAATGTTCCACTTATTCTTCCAAAGCCAATGTTTACCTTTTTGAGTACTTTTGATTATTTTTCCCTCTTAACTCATGGTATTTTTCAAATTTTATTTATTGCTTTTAAAACAATTCTGTGCCTGCTTGTGTTAGATATTTATCACTTGCAGTGAATGCTAGATTACTCATGAGATTGAAGCAAATCACTGGAAAACCGAGAGGAAAAAATCAGAATCCTTGCAATATCTTTCACATTTTCACACTCTGTCATGTAGCATTTTAAAGAATACTAATAAGAAAATACACCTATGAAACTATACTATTGTTTTAAATACTAATGTAATATGAACAAATTTTTACGGAATTCAACTATATAGTCCTGCCTAATTTCTTATTATTATCAAACAAAAATGAGCACGTTTGTTACATTTTTATTTTATATTTAATTGTGCTGTAGTAGACCAAAAATGTCCAAATCTCTTAAAAAAAAAAGTTTTAAAATTCAAAAGACATACAAATGATTTCATTTTGCATTGTTTATTCTGATTGCACATCACTTGATCTCACTATGTAATATTCAGACAGATTTTTGCTTTCCATACTCAGATCTATAGGAGGTGAGCATATTTATCATATTGCAAAAGAAAAATCCCATTGCAAGTTAGTCAACACTGGAAATGTTTTAAGGATTTGGTGCATGAAAAATTAATTTCCACTGTAATTTATGCAATGAATATTTGCATTTTAAATTATATTTATGTCTGTATGAACAACATCTTGAAAACATCTTCATGCAGCTGTATTGTACAATAAAACATTATAAAGCTTTAGTGACAGACTATGTACAGTAGATATTTTTTTGGTAAACATGATGATTAAGAAAAAAAATCCCAAACCTAAAATACATACGTAAGAAACCTTCAGTATTATAAGCATTGTAATAAGGAAATTCTGCAAATTCAAAGTCTCAAACAGTTCTATAACTCATCCTATTCAAACCTAATACAGCAAACACAATTTTTACAGTGCCCTTTGTGCTAGTATCCTCGAGCACTTTAAAATGAATAAAGTTAAAATTAGCAATGTGGCACTCAATTTCCTAAAGGAGTTACTTTAGAAAAACTAAAATCAATGCCTTAAATGTTTGGATTTATACCCCTTCCAATTGTATCTCTTTTTATTTCAAGTAGCAAAGTATTCCAAATCTTCTGAACGAAATGTCTGAAGGCACTATAGGTTTAGGATATCAAAAAGTATTTAAGAATTATAAAACCATCATCTATCAATCTCTGAGTACATACTGATAGGCATGGAAAGTAAATGTAATGGCTAGGTATAGTTATACAGCAGCTATTGCATGAACTAATAAGCGAGTAGTTTATTTGCATTTCTATAGTATGTTTCACCTGAAGATCTCAATGTGGGCCCCCTGTTAGTTCCAGAGAGCAGCATAAACCACTTACAAAGTGCAATAGTGAAATGCAGTAGTGTGCTGAAAAAAAAGTTTTGTTTGAGCAGCAGGAGTTGCAACCTTGCAATAGACCATGGGGTCAATTGCACATCAGGAGGCATCATTTGTGTAACAGGGCTGTTTGTAAGTGATTTCATTGAACACTATTCCAAAGTTGATTATTGCAGGTCCTGTATTTATGTATGCAGCCATCATTTGCAAGAAATGGAGTTTTGTAGGAAGGCAGCCAGTCACTGCAGGCGTAGCAGGAAGCTCTACAGAAGCAATGGCTGTGTTCTCTCCTCTCTCTTGCAAAAGCATGTAAATATATACCAGAATCTATAGATGAAAAATACCAGGAAATCCACATGGTATGAACTCTTGCTATTTCTGCTAACCAGTTCGATAATATCAAAAGAAACAAATAAACTTGTTTTCAAACTCTGGATAAAATTGGAGAGTCACCTTTTGAATTACAGAAAAATAGTTATAAATCATTTTGTTAGCATTAGGGGGTCATGAAAAAGGAACATAAGCGTCATATACATGTAACAAGTACTTATGAGCAGCTCATAGTCTCAGGATGAGGAATCTGATCATGAGTGAGACCTGGAAGTGGAGTTATGGGTATTTTCAGTTTTGAGTGACCACAGGCAGAAGGAAGGTGAAGATCAGTAGCAGGTGCCCCTTAGCACAACTTCTCCAGTCACCTATGTTGTAAGGCAACATGGGAGCAAGATACATGGTGTATAGTCACCTGCAACTTCTATTTGTAGCTATAGTCTGACTCATTTTTTTAGCAGCTTTTCAGTTTCCTTTCTCTTTTCTTCCGTATTGCTACAATTGACTCTATAACAAACTACTAATCTCCTTCCTTGTCTATCTATCTCTAATTTCCATTGTGCCCCAGTAAGCTAATCATTCACCACTAGGGCAGCCTGATCCAACTGACCCGATTTGAGCAGAAGGTCAAACTAGATGACTTTTGGAGATCCTTTCCAACCTCTGTGGTTTTGTGATTCTATGATTAATGGACAGTTGGGTCACCTTTTTCTTTATATGATTTCTGCTTTAATTTAGTGTTGTAATTGAGGACAAGGTGCTGCTTAGTTATCGTTTTAAAGTCTTGCTATCATTGCCCTCCGTTTCCTTAAATAATCTGTTTCTGAACGCAGTGAGTAAATGAATGCTATTTGTATAAGCTTGGAGTTTTATGAGTGCATCCATATCTTTCACTTTAGTGATACCTGCACTGATTTTGTCCATGATAATATAAACTGTCAGAAAGATGTTTGTGCTGGCTCTGCATCCAGCTGTGGCTATGAAGAATGCAGCTATTTTGAACAGCACTGAAATGGTTCTGAAACCACTGAGACCAGGATTGGTTTGTATATCTCTGTACTCTGCAAAATCTTTCTCTGTTTCCTCTGAGAGAAAAAGAATATGCTGCTTTCAGTGGGGAGCTTCCACCCCATGGTCTTGCTTCTTTTTTTTTTTTTTTGGTGATTTTTTTAAGTTTTATTTTAATATATTTTATGGTCTGACAAAGGTGCCCTACTGGCATAGCAGAACAGATTTTGTATGGCAAGAAACACTGCATTACAAAACTTACTAATGCTTACACAAAAAAATCTGAATTGTGGAGATGATTTTAAGTAGATATTTCAGCTTTCATAAAAAGCTTTCCTTCATTTGTTGAGTGATGAAAGACCACTAAAGTCCCAGCAGTCTGAAAGGAGATAATATGAAACCCTTTGCTAATGGATCTTTGCCATGGACCTGGCAGGAGGGCATAGGATGGGAAAGAAACAAGATGAAGATTTTCCAGGTGTAGAAAAAGGAGCTGTCTTTGAGGTAGAAAGAAATGGTGTACCAGAACATGTCAACTGTCTGGAGGAATGACAACATACATTGGAACTGGGAAAGCTACACATCCAGAAATTACAGTCTTCAGGTGTTTATTGTAGCAAGAGACTACTGATGAACTCTTGGGTTGTTGAAGTTTGTAGCAGTCTTGCTACTTGTTTCTGTGTGTCTCAGGATGTCCATACTTTTCTGTGGCACAAGGTGTTTGAAACCTGATTTCTTTTATCGTATTCTGAATGTCCATAAAAGAAACAAATGAAATAACTAGCAGAAAAGTAGATGCCTCCATGGAAAGAAGTGGATTTTAAACTAAGGCATTTATTAGGTGGCAAAACCAGAGAAAAGTATTGGGAAATTTCAAAATCTATAAACCTATTCCCTCCTACCTTCCTTGTGAAGCTAGGTTCTACAGAAGGGTGGCTTGGAAGGAAGGAGCAAACGTAGACAAAGCTCTATTACAACAGGAGTCTCTAATGAACATCTAGTTCCTTATTGCCGGTCTACCCTCTCCAAGGGTGTTTTGGTGTTGTGGTATGGGTTTTTTTTTAACTTTCTATTTTCTATATTAGGCTAAAGTGTTACAAAAGTTACCTTATAAGTTTCTGCTACGTCTAGCAGAAGAAAACATTAGCTTAACAAGAGAGTAAACATGGGCACTTTAAAACATACATTTCAACTAGGGATTCTAAATCTTGTTCTAACTTTTCAGGCTTTTTCTTACTTTTTTTATTCATACCATGTCATCTTTACGATGCAAACCCTCTGTTACTTGTTCCATATGATTAATGTTTTATTTTAATTGTTCTGCAGGTTTCGGCTCAGGAGAGAGGCTATTTAAACTTCTCCATATAGACAATGATACAAACTACTCAGGAAAAAAGCATTGAGAGATAGAAAAAGTTATGAATACTTTCAGGCAAGTGGGCTTTCAGAACTGATGCATTTGCTACCAGGAAGAATTTTCTGAGATTGTCCTAAGGTCTTTTCTTTCCTTGGGTTTTCTTTGTTGATTATTGCCAGTTTGCATAATTCATACCTTTTTTTGAACCATTCATAAACCAAGATGTTCCCACCCTTGGAAGGGGTGTCTATATTATGCCCCTTGTCTAAAATGTCCAGGTAATGCAGTCTGGAAATAAAGCTGCTAGTTAAGGGTAAAACTCAGTCATTATCCCTGTTGACTTTGATGAGATTCAAGGCAGGTATAATATTAAGGGTAGGCTTTATGTTTTCCAGAGTGGAGAAATCAAGGAAGAAAGATGAAGACAACAATTTCAAATTCTAAATGCCATTAAACAGCTGTTTTCTGAGAAGCAAGGACTGGACCACTAATTCTTTGTTGAGCTTTTATATGTTTACTAGGAATGAACAGATGGAGAAACACTGGTAGAAAACTATGAAGTACTTAACAGATGCTTTTTAAGTTATAATAATAGCTTCAGTAAGTTTAAGATTGCATATTGCACAGAGACATTTACTGAACTATCAGTAATATAGGCTATAGGCAAACACAGATCAATAGCAACTAACTGAAAAAGAGTAGGGAATTTTTTTTTTTTTTCACCAGTTCTTCTAAAACAAGTCTCTTTAAATTTGTGACACAGTCGGTCATGCGCATCATATTATGGCAGGTTACATCACATGATTTTATGTAGCCTGCTGGTAACGTCACTTTGCATTATACATTTAAAGAAATATCATTTCTTTCCATGTAGAATAGAAGACAGTAATCGACTGACAAGTATCCTCCCGCTACTCATGAGAAGAAGCCAAGTATCAGATCTAATACTTTCCAACCCCAACAAATAATTTTCTGTAAATGCTTGTGCATGACAGAATGCTAGCAGATAGTGGATATTTCACAGCTGGTGACTCTCTTATTGTTTAACTGTGATGTCTGCATCTTATCACTCTGTGCAAATTATTTAGCAACTGCCATATTATTTATAGGTATGAATTGCACAAATTAATCTCATAAATAATTCATTTTTTTTCTGTGAATTAACATACTGCCATAGTTAAAAATCTATTTTTGTGAAGGAGTATCAATTGCTGTGGGCATATCATGCTTGTTTTTCAAGCCAGTGGATTTTGAAAAACATAGGTTTCAGTGGAAAAAATGAGAAGGTTTTTTTTCTTGAGCTTTATACACACTCAGCAGAAGCTTTCAGGTTGTGAAAAGTACTGCCATGGTCTTTAATAAGAATTATGTCATGTTCGGGCATTTACAGGAAGAAGAAAAACATTGGGTCTCATCCTAACCGTATGGCAGTCTGTCATGACACGACACCAGTTTATAAACAAAAAACTAACTTACATGAATAACGATCCATTTTCATAACTGAAACCAGGAAATAATAACATTTGTTTTCTTCCCACAGTAAGACATAAGAATGTCATTGTGGACCGAACAGGAAGACAGTCGCAAGTTTGTTTGCTAGTAGACTCCTAGGGAGCTGAACACAAAAATCCAATAAATAATTAGCTCTCCTGTGACAGGCTTCTGAATTACTGTGATACATTAATTGGACAAAATTAGCATGAATTAAGGCAAATAAGTATAACATGTAATTTATTACTTACTAAGCACGGTGCTGCAGTGGAAGCCTCAGATTTCCCTTAAGATTGCTTTAACAGCTATAATGCATTCCTTAATTTACTCTGTGGAAAATCAATTTTTTCAGAGTTCATTAAGCACCAATATGTTACAATGCAAGTCCCTAGAGCATAGAACCACAATACGTTATGCAAATTCATACCAGCATGTTACCAATATGTAAATAGCAATAATACTATTGTCAGCTTCCTATTGCTAGTCATACTGAAAAAGATAATACTTAAAACTTTTTTAACTCTTTTGACTTGTTTCTGATATTAATCAGTCCTTCTTTTAAATGTCATTTCTTAGGAGAGCTGCTATTTTAAAAAATATTTTCTCTTTTTCCTTTGGAGTTCGTTAATAAGACTGTTCTGAAGTCTCAGAAGTGGCACATAAAGCCTTCTTACCTGTTCATAAGCATCAGCCTTTTCACAATGAAAACTCAGTATTTCCAGTAGATGCATAAATGGACAATGCAGTCTGATTGTTATGGATATGCCATACATTAAATTAAAGGGAAGACATTCCCAAACTCAAAGTCCTGTGCTTATTTAAGACTTTTTTTCTGGTTTTTTTTTTTTTAAGACTTTTTTTTCCTTTCTTTTTTTTTTAAGACTTTTTCTTTCGTTTCTTAGCACAAAAAAAAACAAAACAGAACCCCAACACCCTCTCCCCCTCCTTAAATAAATAAATGATACATTGCATTAATTTCAGCTGTTGTATTTTAACCCAGCAGATAGCTAGACACTCTGCAGTCATCCTCTGACTTCCTTCTCCCCAGACTGTGCACAGTGTCATATGGACTATTCCTTGGGTCAGTTGGGGTCAGTTGTCCTGGCTGTGTCCGTTCTAAATTTCTCATGCACCCCCTGACTGCTTGCTGGTGGGGTTGGCTGAGGAGCAGAAGATGCCTTAACCTATCGTAAACACTGCTCTGCAACAACTAAAACGTTGGTGTGTTGTCAACATTATTCTCATCCTAAAGCCAAAACACAGCACTACACCAGCTACTAGGAAGAAAATAATCTCTATCCCAGCCAAAACCAGGACACTAGCCAATCAAATGTTAGTCACAGGAACTAGCATTAAAAGAATGAAGTCCCAGACTTGTTCGATATTCACCTAATCATATGACAGATTCCAAAGCTATCACAAGTAACTGCCTCTGGAGCTCTTTGGGGAGACAGATGTCACCAGGGGAAGGATGATTTGCACATCTTGCACTCTGCAGTTGTCAAACTGAGGGAGAGAGAAGGAGAGGAGGATTCTGCTAGCAAGGAAGCATCCTTTGTGGAAGGAGGAGATGCCATGTCTCACTCCTGTCATTCTCCCTTTTATTAGATTTGCTTTGAATAAAACCCTTTCTGGCTAAAACACACACTGAAAAGCGGGGAATGGCATTGCCCTAAACTATAAATGCCTGCACTTATGTCCACAATTTGGCCCTGATCTGTAACTATCATTAGAGGCAGCAGGTCAGAAGAGTTGACTTGAAGGGTTTGGACCTGTGAGGGCAGCATTTTTTGGATCTATTATAAGCGATTTATTGTTTGAGCTATGGTGAGACTGGCAGAACAGCAAGGGATTTAGTCATTATCTTTTCAGCCTCAGATGTAACAGCAATTGATAAACCTATTTGACCTTTAACTATTGCAGAATTTAGCCTTGAGAACAGCATTTGTTTGGAGATTTGATGTTAGTTTTGTTTGAAACAGAGTATTAAAGCTTAACTTTGTTAGAACATCCTTGTGTATGTAAGCAGCAAAGTCTGTGTAAAGTGAGGCTTGTATGTAATTTTATCACCTACTTTATAGTGCTTCTTAGTATAAATGCAAGAAGTACTGTGGTAGAGATAGGTAATATTGTGTAATAAATGCCAGCTATTGCCCAACAGTAAGATATATTCAGGGCTCTACTCAGTCCAGCGTTTCCTAGCCATGCCTTCAACTATAATCAAAATGGTGACTGATGGTCTCCAAGTTCCCTCCAGCTGAGGAGCCCTATCAGTCTTCAGAAGACAGCTAAAGCAAAATTGATGCATTCTGATTTTTTTTTTCAGCGTTTATGTACTCTGTAACTATTTTTACAATAAATAGATATTTTAACCTGAGCATATGTTAGAGCTGAATTCAGCCTGCAAATTCCGAATCACTGCAGACTTAAACCTTGCCCCCTTGACATCCTCAGTCATTCAATATATTGCAGTGGCTGAACCTGATGCTGTAGCTGTGTGCTAGTGGAGACTGAATCTGAATCAGGAGCTTATGGACTCTGGCCCTCTTAGGGCAGAAGGGATATCTAGTAATTTGAAAATATTTACCTTTTGTATATGTTAATGGTAACTTTAAATAGGGAACAGGGAGCAATATCTAGCTCCATCTATGCAGGGGTTGTATATAACAGGCATTCTGAATTTGTATTTTCAAATTCCCTGTGATCATTTGCAATATTGCCATACATATTCCGGTGAAAAATACTTCTCAAATAACTTTATGTGCACAAGTGAGTGGGCATTTTTAAAATTAGATTAGTGGGTTTGTATTTTCTACAGGCCATTAAATACCATGCTTAAAACTGGTTCCTCAGAGACCCTTAAAGAATCTGGAATAGGTATGTAAGGTGAAAAAGCTGTGGAAATTCTATTATCCTTACTGCCTATGTAATCTGAGCAGCAGGCAGCACATGCAGAGAATTTTTGAGGTCCATATATGCCACATATATATATTGATTTTGCTTTCTTTTAAAATGAGATGGCGTACAATATTTTAAGACTGAAAAAATAAGGTTGTTGAAGTCAAATCTGTGATTAAAAAAGAATACAGGAAACATACTGTTTTCTAATACAAAAAAAACGATTGGGTTTCTTCTTGTTTGTCTGTTTTTTTAAACAAGGACCTCCTAAATGCACAGGGCACATTTATTTACAGATAGTGTGAGAAAGATCAGCAGCTGCAGCTTTTGCTTGCTTTGGGTCAGACCAAGTTGTAGTGACAGAAGTCAGAGAGCTGAAATCTCTAAGGGCTTCTCTTGCCTTGCTGATGTACTCCACCACTCGTTTAAAGTCTCCCAGAGGCCTGCTCTGACTAACGATTGTGTGTTACGGAGTGCAGAGGTAATGTTTGTGACATCTTATTGGATTTGGAAGTTCATTGTCTTAACACATTGCATAGGCACACCAATGGCTTAAAAATAATGTGTGTCAAGGATTATTACTGCCGTACTGACTATGAATCTGTGCAAAGGCTTCCATATTTTACTTACAGCTCCACTATTCATGCTGGAAATCTTTCTGTCAAAACCAGCCCTCAGATGTCGCAGTGTTTTCCTTTTCTGTTCGTTCTTTTCCATTACCTCCACATTTTTGCCTGAAGTTGGGAGTGAACACATTTCTGTTACCTTCCCGTTGTTTATCAATTGAAAATTTTAATAATAAATAATGTACTGAAAGCATACTGCAATTTTATATAATTTTATATAATTTAAAATCTTTTAGTTACAGAGCAGTATGAAATTGTAGTGCAATCAAATGAGTTTTTCAGAAGAATTTTTCAAAAATTCTGGGAATTAACATGTCAGGTGTTGGTTTTTATCATCACTTATGACTGAAAATATATAAAAAAATGTCAGTTTGGCTAATTTCCTGATTGTATATCTTTTTTTTTCTGTCATCTTCCATCTTGCAGAATATTGGAAGGTATAAGAATGGTCATAACTTGGTAAAAGGAGGCTTCCAAGACGTTTCTGTCTTTATCCACTGCATGTTTCATAAATATTTTTTTTAAATGCTAAGAATGGCTAAGGAATGGACTCTGCCTATCTATCCACAGGTGGACTCTGCCTAGCTCCATCTATCATAGACCTCAAAGTTAGACTTTCAGTTCTGTGTTGTCTTCTGACTTCAAGATTTTTGCACTTTAGACACATGTTAAAAATTAATCTTTGACAAGATTTTTGCACAGTGGTCCAGCCTGGAAAGAGGATTAGAGAACATCCACTCACTAGCCTCCTTTACTCTCACAGTTAGCTCTAGTTTTATGGCAGGGATTCTTGTTGAGTCTGACATTTTGGGGATCAAATCTCCATAAGGTGAGGAGAACCTGTAACACAGTGTCGTGGTTTAAGGCCCTCACGCA
Source organism: Forpus xanthops (assembly GCA_032466535.1). NCBI lineage: Eukaryota > Metazoa > Chordata > Aves > Psittaciformes > Psittacidae > Forpus > Forpus xanthops. Next base: position 7,298 of record JASSUY010034859.1, on the reverse strand, counting down.
GTCGCTCACTCACTCCCCCCTCTTTCTTCCTCCAGTCCCAGGGGGATGGAGAGGAGAATCAAAAGAATGCAACTCCCACAGGTTGAGATAAGAACAGTTTAGTAACTAAGGTATAAC
>JASSUY010034858.1:0-145451 GCA_032466535.1 Forpus xanthops | reverse complement strand
TATGAGGTGATGGGGTGCACTGTGTAGTAGAACTTGGTATCAGGTGATGGGGGGGGCACTGCATGACGTGGCTAGATCTGTTGTATTCTCTTTCCCTGTATTTTTCTCTTGTATTATTACTGGTGGTGGTAGTGGTGATTTATGTTATACTTTAGTTACTAAACTATTCTTATCTCAACCTGTGGGAGTTGCATTCTTTTGATTCTCCTTCCCATTTCCCCGGGGCTGGGGAAGAAAGAGGGGGGAGTGAGAACTGTTTGAGGGGCCTCAAACTACGACATTTGGGAAGGGTAAAGCCCAAGGACAATGCCAATCCAGATGCACACTTATAAGCAAGAGAGGTATTCTCTGCAGCATTGCCACTGCCTTGTGCGACTACAGAAGGGAGCCCAGGGTTAGCCCAAGGGCTAAAACAGGCTTCTGAAAACCCTCACATCTTCCCAGTGCAAGAAGAGATGCTCAGGGCTCTCCCTGGGAGGTTTCTGTCTCTCCTCTGTGCTGAGATACCCCAGGCAGCTCGTGGGAGGTGAGGATGGGACAAGCTCTGACTTTGCTCCCTGCCCTCTCTCAGACCCCTGCCAGAACCACCACTGCAAGCATGGCAAGGTGTGCGAGGTCGATGACAACAACTCACCCATGTGTGTGTGCCAGGACCCCTCCAGCTGCCCAGCCACCGCCGGTGTCTTTGAGAAGGTGAGGACAGAAACTGCTTGAATGACCACACATGGGACATCCCCAAAGATGGGATAGACAAGTCAGGGTGACAGCTCCCAATCTGCCGTCAGTCAATGGTGCCCAAGAGCCATGGTTCACCCCAGGAATTAAGTTAGACATCTCATTTAGAGGATGTCCCTGCTGACTCCCCAGCAAGGCTGGGCTTTGCTGCCTCTCACACAGCATCTCCCCATCCTGTGCAGGTCTGTGGCACTGACAACAAAACCTACGACTCCTCCTGCCATTTCTTTGCCACCAAATGCACCTTGGAGGGAACCAAGAAGGGACACAAACTGCACCTGGACTACATTGGGCCTTGCAAATGTAAGTGGAGCCATTCCCTTAGACAAGGGGACCCTCAATCTGAGCACAGCCCTCTTGCCTGTGGCCTGAGGGAGAGCAAAGGTCCAAGCAGGCTCAGGGATGAGGTGGGAGGTCTCTGGGGCTGCATGTCCAGGCACTGCACTGACTGTTATGTATGGTTTCCAGTCATCCCTGCCTGCCTGGACACAGAGCTGACCGAGTTCCCCCTGCGCATGCGGGACTGGCTCAAGAACGTGCTGATCACCCTGTACGAGCGCGATGAGGACAACAACCTGCTGACTGAGAAGCAGAAGCTCAAGGTGAGGGACTGGGGAGGGAATCTGGGAGCTCACCCCACCAATGGAGCCCAGCACATATGGGAACCCATCAGAATGAGCTGTGGGCACACCTCCCAAGGTTCCCCTTGCACCCCATGCTGCTTCTGACAAGGTCTCCCTGGCCTCTCCTATGGCAGGTGAAGAAGATCCATGAGAATGAGAAGCGCCTGGAGGCTGGAGATCACACTGTGGAGCTGCTGGCCCGTGACTTCGAGAAGAACTACAACATGTACATCTTCCCTGTGCACTGGCAGTTCGGGCAGCTGGACCAGCATCCCATTGATGGGTGAGTGTCAGCAGAGCAGGATGGGGACCCTTTCCTGCCCAAGGACCAGGGTGATTTGGTGGTAGAATGTGTCAAGGCAAGGTGGAGATGTACCATAACCTGGATGGCTGCAGAGGCACAGGCAAAGGGACAATGCACAGAGCAGGGACTGAGGCAAACCAGGCTGGAGTAGAGGCAGTTTTACCTTAATTTCTGCAGAAAGAGCGGTCTTTCCCTGACCCAGCTGCTCTCATATCCTTTGAGTGTGGAGTTTCTGCCTTGTCAGATTTACTGTAGTATGATAGTTCCCTAAAATATCTTAGTCCAAAGGCCCTGGGATAACTTCAGCAGCTGAAAGAGCAGCTGCTGACTTAGCTGGAAGCTGGAGGTGGGCATGAGAGTGATCACACACCCAGACCCAAGGGGTAGAGGTGAGGGGGGACCATCAGCTGCTGGTTATTTTGTGACTAGCACAGTGGGTTGCAAGAGCAAACACCAGTCCTTAACCTTCATGACACTCAGTGGCTGACAGTGGGAGGGCACTGGGACAGTGGTCAAACCAGACAGAGAGCTGGGACCAGCATCTCAACCTGCGCTGGCCCTTGCACATGGCAAAGCATCTCCCTTCGTACCGGGAGGACAGCTGGTGCTGGCAGGTGATGCACTGACCATGCGGTCACCTTGCAGGTATCTGTCCCACACTGAGCTGGCTCCTCTCCGTGCCCCCCTCATCCCCATGGAGCACTGCACCACCCGCTTCTTTGAGGCTTGCGACCTGGACAATGACAAGTACATTGCCCTGGAGGAGTGGGCCAGCTGCTTCGGCATTAAGGAGCGTAAGTACTGAGCTGGGAAGAAATGGGGATGGAAAGGACATGGAAAAGCATCCCCAAAAGCCCCCATAAAGCAATGAATTACAGACGGTCCTGGGGAGGGAAAAGCAGTGGAGAGCAGGGAGTGGGGATCACAGCAATGGGACTTTGTCAGTATCCACCTCCTAACATTGTCTCTTTCTTTTCCTTCCACAGAGGACATTGACAAGGATCTTGTGATCTAAACCCCCAGCTTCCTTCTCTGCTGCCAACTTTGTCTTATTTTAAGTTTCCCACTTCCTTTGGTTTTTAAACCGCTTTTGTTTTGTTTTGTTTTTCCCTGGGAACAAGGTGCTAATATAGACCTAAACGTATGTAGGAATGGTGCTAAGAGAAATAACAGTCCTCATTCATAGCCTAATCTGTTACCACTAGATTACTCACTCAGCTGTTTCCACAAGCTTCCACCAGCTATTTCTCTCTCTGACATGTCTTTACCATTGAGTGACCAGTTCCTGTCCTAAATATCCTCTCTGTCTCAGCATCCGCTCTCAGATTGACTTCTTTTAACATCTTACTAACAGCACGTTCTTGAACACATCCACATTAGATGCAAAGACCTCTCAGCTGATTCACAGCCCGATATTGACCACCAGCAAGGGAAGGCAGAGCAAGAGAAGGCAGGGATGTAGGAGGATTGGGCTTTTCGAGCAGAGCAGCTGTGGGTGACACTGTGGTCACCCAGCTCATGGTAGGTGGATGGAGAGGGATGAGAAAGATACAGTGGTAGGATTTTGTTTTTCCCCCATTCCCAGGGCTTCAATTGAACAATCATTTGGCACAAAAAGAAGGGCTAATCAACCAAACAGATAGGAAAACGCACAAAATTTAGAACCAGTGAGATGAAATGCATCCCACCCTGTAAAATCCCCTCCACAAATAAAGGTTTGAAAGTGCTATGTGCTTTACCATTATTTGATGATTGTACTTCTGTTGTGTTTTCTGTGCTGCAAAGGGCAAGAGGGTGCAGCCGCCTGTTCCCCTGGTGTGTGGGGCTGACCTTGTCGTTGCTGAGATAAAGCTCTTGGCTCTCCCCAAATCACAGTGCCCTTGAGCGCCTCTGCCTTGGTTGTGCTTAAATTCCAGCCCTGCTGTCCCAGGGAAGCTGCGTCAGTCTTGGAAGGGACATTTCTGCATAGAGAGAGTTGTGTTTGCCACTTGCTCGAGGGAAAGGCTGTGATTTATTTTTCCTGTTGTGGATTTCGGGGTTTAAGGGATGGGTGGGAAGAAAGGGAGAAGATATTAAGGTATTTGGATTTTGCTTTATAGAGAGCGTCCTGACAGGAGCGAAGGGATGGTTATGTCTCGCAGGCTGAGAACTCCTTTTTTACCTCTGAATGTTCCCTGTGCCTTATATTATTAAACTCCTGCCACAGTGTGAGCAACCTGATGAGCCTCTGTAATAAAAAATACTGATTTGAAACACTGACAATAAATGAGCTTGCAATGTTCCTCTGTTTTGTCCCATCCCAACGAGGGGGATTGCACATGCATCACCAACCTTGTGCGTGTGTTCAAGTTTAATAGAAGTATCCTACCCACAGGGAAGAGTCTTCTCAGGGTGAGATGAGCTGCTCCTGCCAGTCACAGCCCATCACCTCACTGTAAATGTGTTCCGTGGGGTATATCACAGGGGTAATACATAGGCAGATGGAGACAGACAGGGTCACTGCAGCAGCCAGCACAGACATTCACATGGATCTAAGGCCTTTGCTTTCATGAGCAATAAAATCCCTGGCTAAAGGTGAAAAGGCACAACAGTAGGAAAATACACACCACTATTTGCATGGGCTAAAAATGTCCACATTGCAAGAGCACTGGTTAAGCTGTGAGGTCCCCTGCTAACAGCCCCAGGCTGGATGTGCTGTGCTTCAGGCAGAGCTGTAGGTCAGACCCCCTTCATGCTCTCTCCTGGCTGCAGAGCCCCGAGTAGGTCCCACTGGGGATGGTCACTGCACCGGTGCTGTGCCAAACTCTTTGAACCCAAGGGGAAACCTGATGCCCAGAGGGACCAAAAAAAGGTTTTTCCCCCCTGCTTTGAACCCCAGGGGTCATTCCACCCAACCACACTGCTTCGAAAAGGAGCCATTAACCAGAGAGGGGATTCTCACTGGAGATGTGGCGGATGCCACCTGGGAAGGTGGAGAGGGAGGATTTGGCCATCAGGAGCATAGGCAGGCAGGACTGAAGGAGATCGGCTGCCCTGTGTGAACCTGCTTTCCAGTCGCTCCCTCTCCGCCAGCAGGTCACACTCATGCTCCTCTGCCAAGGCACAGCCGCATTCCTGCCAGCTCCAGCCCTCCCTGACAGACAGCAAGGGAAGGCTCTGCAGCCCTCCTCCCCTCTGCCTTCCCCTCTTGCGCAGGAATTGGCTCTAAACCAGAGCAGGCTCCACCGGGAGAGCCAGTTATGGCTCAGGAAGGCAACGGGATCCATCTCTTATGTCCATGTCCCATCCCAGGGGATAATACTCACGTTCAACAGCCCAGCAGAGCCCAAAGGGCCCCCAAATCAGTGCTGCTACAAGTGCAGCTATCCTGGCTTTAAGTCATTACACTCCTCCTGAGCATCAAAATGAGCTCAGATCGCAGCTGGGCCTTCCTTAACCCTTCAAAGGTCACAGCCTGAAGTCTCAAGTTGCTGGAATTTCACTGCCTTAGGGCTAATGCCATACATGGGGTTACCTCAGGACTTGAGGAATAAGCTGGCCTCTTTAAGCTTTCAGACCTAGACAGTCAGCAAGGGTAGAACAGAACAGCCCTTTCCCTGTTACAACTGAAATCGAGCTTTCCAGTGCCTGCACTTTCCAAGTGGAAATTCTCCCTGTGGTTAGCGCTGACTGAGGACAGAGTTTGCAAACTTGAAAAACAGCAAATAGAAAAATAACATCGAGATTGGGGTCCAAACCCAGCCTGACACAAGCACAACCTGACTCAAGTGCTACACTACAGCTGCAGGCAGATGTGGTTCATTTTGCTGTAGTTACTCAGGGCAGCATGAGTCAGCAGCTCACTGAGCATTACCCTGCATCCAAGAAAGAAAAGATGGGAAAGACAAAGATTTGTGTAGAAATTAGTATTTTCCTGTCTGTTTTCCCGATCCTTACTTTTGCAAAAGAAACAAACTATAGCATAAATGCTGCATTAAGGTTTCTGGCTTAAGTATTTATGCAGGGGATACAAAAAGGTGACAGTCTAGGATCACTGATTACTCCAGTCACATGCCTGGGGACAACCTGGACTCCAAGGCTCGCTGTCTGCAAGGTGTAGCTGCACACAGCGATGTTTCTGCTCAAGCTAATGGTTCCATGGGAAACCCACTGCGTTAAACCCATCACGCAATGCATGTGAAGGTTGGTATTTCACATAGTCCTGAGCCTTATTAGCTAAAATCAGTTCTACAAAGAGGACCGAGCTGTATAACTGAGGGCTTTGATCCACATTCATCTGGTTGATAGAGCTTCTTTTCCTATCACTTAGGTATCTCGCAGCAGTTCAAACACACCCAGAGTTGCTGCTGATGGGGGAGCTCATCACGATCTGGTCCATTGTGGTCCAGGCCTTGGCAGAGCCACCATCTCCACCCCTTTGCCCTGCTCCAGCTTCTGAACTGCCCATATCCATTGCAGAGCCTTCTTTTGGCTCAAACCAGCCTAGGTATCGCAAACTCAGTCAAATCAAACGCAGTCTCCGGTGGAGAGACAGCGCCAGGGGAAAACACTTCAGGGGATGCTCCTCCTTGCCTGGAGGAAGAGCAGGAGGGAGGCAGAAACCCCTCACACGCATCCTCCTCCTGCATCCCAGCGCGGCAGCAGCGGCGCGGCGCGGCCGGCGGGGGGAGCGGCAGGGCAAGGGACGGAGCCGGGAGCTGCGGGGACGGAACGGGGTGGGATGGGACGGGGCTCCAGGGATAGCAGCTAGGGTCTGTGTCTGCCGTGCTGCGGCAGGAGGAGGGACGGACGCATCACTCAGCCCAGTGAAATGAATGCAGCCCTGGTCCCTTTAGGGGCTATATCCACACCACGCTCAGCAGTCCTATCCAAAGATGCCCAAAGAACCTCCAAGCTTTCCCAAAGCACACACCACTTTTTAGTCTAAAAGAACACATGGCTTCTATGATGCTTTGTGTTTTGTTGATCTGCCTGCCTCAGTACCATTCTCTCTAATTTTTTAGCCTACTGGCTAGTTTTAACTTGATTCAACAGTAAAACAAGCAAAGACATTACATTCCTTCAGGTAGGCTTAAGACAGAGCGAGGACACATGCATACAGACAAGCACTGCTGCACAGTGATGCTGAAGTCTAACAGGACTTAGTTTGCCTCCCATATGCTCTGGTGTCAAGGTAATTGCACAGTAGGCAATATCTGTGTTGGGGACTGAGTTTCTGCACTGGCCACAGGGAAGTTAGATTGCTTTCTATTTCATGTCCTACCTCACAAACCATGAGCATTTCCCAATTAAACCCACTGTTTGTCAGCCTCAGTATTGTGCTCCTAAGAATCACAGAATCAGTTTCTGTGATTCTTGGGATATATCTCGCCCCAGGATACATTTTAATGTGCATTCCCTACATTTTTCTTGATTCTATGATCCTTTTGATTACTGCTTCAGTTGGACCCAAAAGACTATGCAAGTCTCTTGTTATTTCTTGCCTAAACACCTCACTGATCACCTTTACCACCTGAGTTTGAGACACTGTTGGTGTCAGCTACGGGGCCAAAATTCCCCATGCACAAAGCCAGGCCTGACCACAGCATGTCTGCGGCCTGCCCAGGGCAGCCACAGCACCATAGCCATGCCTGATGGGACAATCCCCAGTGGCTGGGGCTCATAGGATATTCCATAGCCAGGAGGAGTGTAAAAGCAACACAGGACTTCTCAAAAGAGCATCCAGTGCTGACCAGCCACATGGTGCATTTCCCTCCTGTGAAATGAGAGATCTATTGGAAACCAAATGCTCTTTCTTTGCCAACACTAATGTGCCCAGAAAAACTGCTTTGCTTCAGAAGTACCCATGCACGATGCTGTCTGGAAGCTATGTTAATATCTGGGACAAGTATAACCACGTGTTTGCGATACTCCCTCTCCCTGAAGCATCTGCTGTTGAGTGCAGAAGTGAGTCAAGGCAAACCTTTGGTCTGACCCATGTCCTGCTACTCTTCTGCACTAACCACATCTGCAATCATGCCCTGACTGCTTGGGCTTGAGCAGCAGGATGCATCCTGCAGGATTCCTGTTGTTTCCTCTTGGTCACAGTGTCCCCAATGAATTCCTTATCTACAGTCAGATGGTTTCTCCATCACTTAGGAGCAAGCTCTGGGTTTTAGCCCTGGTGCAGATTTTCATGCCCTTCAAAGAGCCATTCCCTATTCCGAGTACTTCCCACATGCAGTCTGTTTGGTGAGCCTTTATCCTGCTCCACAGGAATAATTTCATTTTCCTTTACAGCTTGCTCATCCACGTTGGATGCTGGAGTATTTTACTTAACATGTCTTGCTTGTATCCTTCTCCTTAGCCTGGCATCTGATGAACTAACTGTGGCAGGAAGAAACATGCTACAGTAATCAGAGAGGAAATCTGGAGGGCCCTGGTTCACTCCTCAGAGGCAGATGCCCATATTCCTCACACATTAACCATAACACAAGGCCTGTGCATACAGATGTTCTCAAGCCAGTACTGGCAGGCTTCAACCCCCGGCCATGGAAGCTCACTTCCCCTGGAGATCCTGGCACGCTGGACAGACTGGAGGGAGAATGAAGATAATATTCCCTTTCTATATCAAAGAACAAAAGGGAAAGGGAGGAGAAGACCATGCTTCCCTCCTTGGCTGCCTCTTCCTATGAGCTGGCAAGGGTGAAAATGCTCCACATCCAGCTCACACCTGCAAACCCCTGCCCATGCTACTGCCCACACTGACAAGCCCTCAGGGGAGGAGCACGCCAATGAGTGCCAAGCAGCCCTGGCAGCCCCCAAAGCACTGCCAGGCTCAGCTCCCACATTACTGCACCCATCCCTTCTCCAGCTCCTCCCAGACCCCATTACCACCACGTGGCTGCAGTGCTATGGTAATGAAAAGCCCTCCTCATCTGGATGGTTCATCTCCCCAAGGAAGCTCAATCCTGGCTTGAAAAGCTTAATCTTAGATGAGGAGAGAATGGGAAACCAGTGTCCACATCGCTGCCCCAGGAGCCAGGCCCCTTTCCACAGCCATCACTGCGTGCAAGCACTGGGCTCTGCTGATAGCTCCTCTTTTCCTCCAGGCTGGAACTGTGGCTGGCTTTCCCTGCTTTTTGCCTCCAGCTGTACCTTTAACATGTGTGGGCAAACCCAGGCTCCTGAATGCAATTCGGTTCAAGGCAAAGGTGTCGGGGCACGTTCCTCTTGGGAGAAGAGGAATGGTTGAATTGCTGGGGAAAAGCCAGCCTTGGGCTGCCAAAGCTGGGAGAGGCCTGGCTTCCTGATCCATCCCTGTCTGGGGAGGCTTGTGAGTGGATCCAAGGAGGAGCCAGAGAGGGATCAGCTCTGCCTGGCAGGCACAGGGGCAGAGGGAATGAGGTGGGGATGAGGCAAAACCCCTGCCACGAAAGGTTCCTTCTACATGGGTGCCAAAGGATCTGCAAAGAGTGAATGAACCTGGCTTGGCATCCCTGCAGTTGCTTCTTTGTAAATACCTTTTCTTTTCTGCCAGGTGTGGGAGCAAAGACTTTCCCTTTCTGTGCCATGCTTCACAAACAGGGTTTCTTTGGTTATCTGACAAGCTTCCTCTCTTTCCTTGTTCTGTTCTCTCTCTTGGTTCTCCCTGGGCTCAGCTCATCTCCTTCCATCCCAGTTATGGTTACACCAGAGCAAAGCTGAGCCCAGGCAGTTGTAACTCTTCCCAGCTCCACATCAGCACCACAGGGCACAGGATGAGGGCTTAACCCGAATAACCACTCTGTGAGTACCTCTGTGTGAGAGTCATCTCTTCAAGCCCCGATGCCAACAAACCCATGCCCATTTCTGCACACCCTCTCCCTCCCTCCATTCCATCACACAGGCAGCTGCATGAGGCCCAGGGAGGCTGCTGCCCCACACTACGCTCTGTATAGGGCCAGAGAGCTTCATTGCCCCAGGCTCTGTGGAGCTGGACACCCACCTCTCCTGCCCATTTCCCAGCCATTTCCCATGAGGCTTCCCAGGAAATGCTGGGAGGGATTTTCTGACTGTGCTGGGTTTCCGGGAGCCACAGCAACCTCCTCTCTATCTCCAGATCTAAATCACCAGAGACGTGCCACAGCCAGCAGCCACCCCAGCTCTGCCCCAGCTCTCTGGAGTGAAGTCAGCCTTCCCCCAGAGCTAAACAGGAGGCTCTGCTTCCCACCTCCTTGGCAAGCCCATTGCTCACCCACAGGCTAATATAAGCCTCCGCTCTCCTGGCCCCATCAGTCTCTCCTTCCCCATTCAACTGAAGGTGCTGGGAGGGAGCAGGCACTGATCTCTTGAAGTTTTCTCTTACCCAGAACCTGTCTGTGAGCTCTCCCTGGAGATCTGCAGATGAGCAAGGGTGAAGAACATGAGCACAAATCAAAGTGTCCCAGCTGCCCACCCCAATCAATTTACAGCCCCAGGAATGGGATTAGCTGCAGGGTTCAGAGCTCATAGATAAGTGCTTTTAGTTTGATCCTGGGCTGCCTCAGAAGAGATGGGTGAATTTCCTGTAGATTATCTAGGGGATCGGAAGTAGCCTGGCAACACAATAGTTTCTTCCTTGCAGAACCCAATGTGCTGCTTTGGAAGTGGTGGAGTGATGATCACACAGGTGATCACTTGCAAATAAAGCAACTCAAAACCTCCCACTGGCTTTTAGTCATTTCCAGTCTTGCTCATGCTGCTCATTTCCAGCACCTCCCATTTCTCCTGGTGAAAACAAGAGCGGTTCCAGCACAGGGAGGCATTGACTGATGAAGTTCTTCATCCTTTTGTTTACTCTCTCATCCACCCACAGTGGCCAGGCTCTGATTCTCTGAAGAATCAGCCCGCCGGCATCCTTGGAGGCTCATCTCCAGTGATAATCAGCACAGATGCCCTCAGCAGGGTTGAACCGTTTGCAGGAGGGAGTGCTGATTTCTTGGTGGAGATCCAATGAGTGATCTCATGCTAGAAAGAAAGCCAGAAATCACCATCTTCACCAAGCAAATCATGGTGTTCACTGTTGACTGCACAGACAACCCCATGCCCTCTGCAGATGGCCTGTGGTGCCTCTCTGCCTCTCAGTCCCACCATCACCTCTACCTCCTTCAGCTTTTGTTGCTTGGCAGGAATTGCCAGAACTGTCACCACTGTGATTCCTTATTAGAGCCACTGTGCCATCAAACACCACCTGGACATCAGGCAACCTGGCCAGACAGTAGAATAAAACCAGTTCAGTGTTGGAATAGCAAAATGAACCTCAAAGGCAGCAGCATAGGCAAGCAGTCTGACTGACAGTGGCCAGATTACCATATGTGATGTGGCAGATACTGCTGGGCTAGAGGCAGATCATGTATCTCTGCAACATCCTTGCACTGACCCTTCTCCAGTTCCCTGCCCTCGTGGTGGCAGGGGAGATCGTCCACAGAGCTGGGTGCTGTTCTGCACCCCAAGTGTTGTTCAAGTCACTCTTTCCTTAAACGTGGGACTATCAGTAAGACTTTCCTGGTGCCTGCTCAGGCAGTACCACATCAATGGAACCATGTTGGGGTACCATGCCTCTTGTGAAGCCAACTGTCTTCAAGGTGACCCTTCTCAGCCCCTTGGGAGGAGGCCAGCAATGCAATGACTTATCTTCCCAACTCCCCATGCTTTAATTTCTCACATGAGTCTCATCCTATCCCCAGCCCATCCCGGTCTGCCTCCCAGATGCCTTTTCTAAAATGGAGCTTGAAGTTCAGAATTTGAAACTTAGGAGCCATCCAGGCCTTACAATGGCCACTCTGCCTCTATCACACTGCAGCCACAGCTCACAATCCTTGTGACCTCTTTTTCCTGCTTTCTGTATCTCCATCCAGTTCTCTGGCTCATTCTTCCAGACACAGTCACTGGTTTAGTTCTCCATTCCAGTGCCTCTTGCCACAGGCACTCATTTCACACCTCATCTAATTATTTTTGCTCCACTTCCATCACTCACAGGTACATCCCTCACCAGCTCTATTTCCCTTTCCAAGTCCATCCCAAAAACCTCCTCCACCACCCTTCTGTCTGCTCTCAGCTGCACCCTCTGTCCACCTCCACCCACAGCTTCCAACAGCACTGATGGCTCTCCTAACCCACATTCATCCCTCCCATCCTCAAGCTCTACTGGAAGGCATAAAGCCACTGGAAAGGGCCTGCCCAAGATCCCCTTCCATGAGGGTAAGGGCCAGCCAGAGGGGCAGGGTGCTTGAGATAGGTGCTTCCTTTCAATGGGAGGAATTGGGATCCACAGGGAATAGCTTTTTTTGTCTCCTAGGCTAGAAATCCTGTGGGACCTCCTACTCTCCTTGCCTATCAGCCACTCTTCCCAGAGAGCCCAGGGTACCCTCTGCCAAATGCAGTGCAGCAGCTCCTTCTCTTTGTTTCTATTCCAAACCTTTGCAATACCTTTGTTTGCTGTAGATTTCAAATTGCTGAAAGATTTATAAAACCACAGTAAATCGCAAGGTGCAACACCCAAAAGGGGCTTTAATTATCATTGCAAAGGCATTAAACGTACATCCAAAAAGAGAGGGGCACTGCTCACCTCTCTGTGGGTATAATTCCCTGTTGATGTGTTTGGGTACATCTCTTCACCCCCACCCGCATATTTGTATACCAGTGCACGAATTCATCTTTGAAGACTTTACAAGAATGTGTAATCTCCCTCTTTAATGTGCTTCCATATCTTTTCTCATCTCGATTAGCAGGATTACTCCCCCTTAGTCATGTTCATACCATGCTTGAAAGGCATCTGTGCGTATTCATGGAGAAGAGCATAAACTTGTGTTTACTGACTCAAGATGTATTTCCACATAAATACGTTCTGCATAAACTTCTGCTTTAGCACCTCACAAAGATGTTTTGACATCTATGCGTGTGCTCATGTATTTATTCTGTGTACCTAAACCCACTTATCTCTGTACATGCACAACTTTGACATTGTTTTCTCCATCACTGGTGTCATACACACACATCAGTACTGTCCCCTTGCCAACCAACTGTGCATACTTGAGCTTCTGTATGCCAGTTTTCTAGCAGAAGAGAAAGCAGAGATGTGAAGATCTGATGTATTTTCCAGGTCACTTGTTTTATTTACACCACCTACCCTAGGTGAGCCTGAGATGCCCAACCAGCTTTGAAGGCAATGCCTTGATCCTGAAATCACCCAAACATCTCTATTCTTTCCCCTGAAATTAACTCTGCTTTCAGAATTGGTTCTCATCAAAGGCCCTGGCAGAGAAGAGACTTTCCCCCACCTTCAGTTTACTGTCTCTCAAGCCTCATGCAGGACAGCACACCTCCCTAAGAATAAAAGCACATTGAGGTCAACTCCTCTGTGTAACACCAGCACCTGCTGCCCCTTTACGCTCCATTTACACAGTCCATACATGCATAAATCCACAGCAGAAAACCACTTTTCTTTAATGGTACATCCATGTTAAGAGTTTATAGGGTATTTGTCCATCTGGTGCCCACTGAAAACCCATGCTCTAATTGCCTCGTGAATGCTGGTCCATTCCTGTGTAAGCAAGAGCAAGCTATGTCCGTGCTGTTCTTTCCATGTCCCCTACAGCCATGCTGTCCTGTGGTGATTTTGGACAGAAACACTTTGGAAACGATGAACCACAAGGTAACAGAGGGCCCTTTCAGTGCTGCTGGCAGTCAGATAAGGACAGGGAAAAGAAAGCCTCTTAACTATCTTGGGCATTAAGATGAAGGAGATAAACCAGAGATATCAGAGCTCTTGAGGATCCACACATTCTCCTGTTCTGCCAGAAAACAAAGAGCAGAAGGATTTCAGATCCTGCAGCCAGGAAGCAAATGTCCCCGCTGTGCACTGCGAGGTTCATGCCCATGCACACACACTACGCTGGATATGCTGGACCACATTTGGCCAGGTCTTCAACACTAAGCCTGGCCAGCAGCATGCCAGCTGCCACAGTCAACCTCCTCTAGGTCTGCCCTGCTCCCCAGCAGCCCTGCATGCTCCAGCTCAGTGCACGTGGTTTTGGGAACAGGGGCCTGTCCCTCACTTCACAAGAGCCTTGGTTCAAGGCACTTATGCTCATGGATGTTCTATTTCCCAGGTTTCACAACCAGATCTGCAGCGCATGCCCAGCCCAGTCACCAAGCACGTGGTTTACCCCTGAAACCACATCTGCACACCCAGAAGGAAGCATAAGCCAGCAGGTAGTTTCTGTCCACCTTAAGCCCCTTGGATTTAGTGGCGTAAAGCAACTCTGAATCAGGCCCCTCAGGGGTTCAATCACAGCCAGTGATGCTTCAGCTTTCCTCAGCCCCAGAAGATGCAAATGCTTATCTGCCCTGGGACAGGCTCCTGAGGGCACAGAGAGCCCTCTGTGCATAACCAGGGTGCTCAGCTCTTCCAGCTCTGGGTACCCCAGACTTGCCTTTGCCCTGGCCCAGAGAGCTTGCACAGTTGCCCACAGACACTCCATTTTCGTGTCCTGCTCTGCTGCAGAGGTACATTCACTCCTAATCCCATTGACACTGTATGCTGCTTTTGCATGAGGAAATCATTTACAAATGCCTAACGAAGCTACTCATAATTTTCTATTCATTTTGGGAATCCTACATGTTGCTGAAAGTATGATGAGCTATGCTAAGGGCTGGCAGGGAACATACAGTAGCATCTAAAGTAGAACTTCCACTATACCCAGCTTAGGGAGTATCAAGAGGACAATAATAGCAATCCAGGCCTGTTTAAGGGTTGGCCAGCGCAGATGCACATCTGAGCACCTCACATTACCAGACTACCCAGCAGCAGCAGAGCCACAGTGCATGTACACAGTGGGATGTATTCAGAGCTGCAGTCAGTCTGGGCTCCTTGCACCCTGGGGCTGTAAGTGTGAAGTTCTCTAGACTTAAAACTGAATGAAAACCTTGGCCTCAAGCTTATCTGAGAGCAGTCTTAAATCTGCTGATGGCATCTCTGTGCAACAGCCACAGCTCCTGTACCATTGCCCAGCTCTGGCTAATACTAAATGAAGGGACAAGGGTTGGTTGATGGACAGCCTCCTCCACCAGCAACAGGCCCCTTAGAGACAACAATGTAAAAGAGACAGGGTGCAGGATCTGTCCTCTGCACACAGAACAAGACATGATGTTAAGGAGCACTGTGTGCCCTGCATTTGCTCCCACAGCATTGCTCAAGTGGGGTTCAGCTGAGCAGAGCCACAGCCGAAGCACTGGGATACCTGAAGAATTACCCCTCCCTGGTTGTGCAATGTCTGTGTGATTTGTATAACAGCAAACGATTGCTCAACAGTCATATTGAGGCTGCTCACAGTCATTCTATGTAGGCATACACAGAGCCATGTCAGTATTGGCCAATATTTATTAGAAGATCTCAACCACCCACCTGCCTACATGGCTGCAAAGCCTGTGCTGAAGCCAGCCACAAGGATGGGTTTCTCCTATGATCGATCAAGAAACTGGTTATTTCTCAATTCCTGCTCTCTTGAAACTCCTCATTTCAATGACTTTACCCCTCCATTTTGATACTGCTCACCTGCAGCACAGATACATGTCCAATAAAGATGGCCTTTACCTCTTTACCAAAGACAAGTTCAGACACCAGTGATGCTCTGAGGACACATTGTGACCTTAGCAGGTACTTGATTTATCCTAAGAGCAAGCCCCAGATTTTGCCCTCTCCTTTCCAGGTCAGAATATCTGCAGAATGCCTCATTTTGCATTAAGAAAAACCAACAGCAACAAACCGTAACTGAAATGAAGTGCTCTCCAGGTACCAGGGAATACTCTCAGGAGGCAGAATGACCCCAATGGCCCTCTCAGACACCTGAAGCACAGATACCCCTTCCAGAGCTCCAGTGCTGAAGTCCTTAGCTTAATTCCCTGTTAAAAGCCACCTAATACCAGATGGCGACTCCTAAATCATAATGCAAATCTCCACCCTCAGCCCAACTGGGGCAGTGATAGCACACAAAGTTCACCATTTAGTGCAGCACTGGGCCCCATAGAGATACATTCCCTATAAAACCAGTGACAGAAAAGGCCCATCAGAATCTGACAGAGATGGGGATGTTGAATGAGAAGATAGGTTAAGACAATATACCAGCCTAGGCTTTAAAACCTCAACCTAGGGTGCTCTGGAGCAGTCTCTTTGCTGCCTCAGTATTCTCTGCAGAGCCCATATGCTGGCACCCATCTTTGGAGAAGTGAGGCAGGCACAAATCCTCTTACTAATGCATAGAGTGGGGTGATGCAGGCTTTACAGCAGAGCTTCCTTCAGGCAAGCTCTTAGATGTTGGGTAAATAAACCCCAGCAAGAGCTTTGCTCTGGGTGTTACCCACAGGATGCAGTTGCTGCTGGATATTTGCCTGGGGCTAAGGAGAAGTTCCTCCAGAGCAGAGCTGCTCCCCAGGTACCCCATCTCCTTTACATCCCCATCTTCCTCTTCCAAACTGCACTGAGGGAAATTTGGACTCATTGCAAGAGTGCTCAGCAGCATAAGAGCACAGCCAGGTCAGGTGGGTTGAACTGCAGTGCTAGCATTGGGAGCCCACCACCTGAAGGAGCACTCTGCTATACAGCCCTGCTCCCCTTGCCCGGTGGCTCCTGCTTTTCCCACTTCCCCTAGATGAGTCCTGGTTTGTCCTGAGGTTTGCTTGCTCGCCTTGTTTATATGAAGGATAATTTTGGATGTGGTAATGACAGAACTGTAGCAACATGCCTCCCTCCACCCTCCGTCCTGTTAGCAGCATGGGGCAAAGCTGCACACTGCCATAGCCTGGACATTTCAGGTCCTGGGAAGGACCAAGCTCCTTACAACTCATCTCCCAGCCACTTGTTCACATCCTCTCTGAAACCCGTGTCACATTAGCAGACCCCATCCTGATCAGCTCTGTGGCATGCCTACCTGCACACTGCCATGCTTCCATCAGCCTCACTGCAGTAGCAGGGGTTGAACCAGCTCAAGGGCAATTTTTGGTTCTGCCTGATTAATTCCATGGGTCTTCTACAGCCCTATCCCACAACAGGTCCAATAAATCACAAACGAGATCCTCTCAGAGCAATATTAATGGCCATGTTTATAGTCAGTAGTTTGCAGGAAACTCCCCACCCACAACTACCAGTGTCAGATTTATCATTTAACTTTCAGAAGCTGTGTATTTTGCTGGGACACTCAATTCCTGTGCCACAAATCCATCAGCTGCATGCCTCTTGCCTAGCCCCAGAGATGTGTATCTGAGATTCATCCCCTGCAGTTATTGATCACGTCAATTACCATAGCACCTCACAGCCCTTGTCCTGGGATGCCCAAGCAATGGCTGCATGCACGTGCATGCTTCTACCAGCGGTAACAGTGCTAAGAAGGTGTCTAAAGGATGATGACACCACCAAGGGGGAGGTTGGGCGCCTCTTTCAAAACCCAGGAGGCAGCAGCCCATTGCTTGGTATTAAATAAGGGATGCTTGGTTGGAAGGGATAAACGTCTTGAAAATGAAGGCAAGAAGCTGAGTCTGGTGTGACACAGGCTAGGGACAGAGACCAGAGCATCAACGTTGTCCTTTAGGGGCCTGTTTCCACATCAGGCACAACTTTGTTATTGTCGAGATCGCTTCTCAAGCAGACTGAATGAACCTGATAGTCCAAAAAGGGGTTTGCACCAAGTGAGTAACACCACAGAGCGCACCAAACCAGGCAGGTCAAAGAGGAAGACTCACCAAGTGGCTTTCTTTTAAAACTGATGTCATTGCCACAACTTACATTTACTCCAGTCATTCTCAAATGAGGTGCCCTTAACTGCACAGGAAATGCAGACCACTGCCAATGAAATAATACAGCAGAAAAAACAGCATGAATGCTTGCTCCCTCCACTCAGAATACCTGGTGGAGATGACAGTGGAGCAGGCAGGATGGCCCCATATCAGCTGTCCCACTTGGAAAATCCCCAGCCTCCATTTCCAGAGAGAAGCTGTGGGAATCAGCTGCAAGATCAGCCCAGTGCCAGCTCAACCATGACAATAGACATCCTCTCCATGGTGGCTATGTCCCAGCTTGCCTGAAGCATCAGCAGAGAACAAGTCACCAGGCTGCATTGCAGCAGGGCAGGCACCGGAGACTCTCTCTACTGCAGGAGGACACACTGTGGTGGCCTGCAAGCCAGTACAACAGCAATCAAATGCTCTGACTCTTCTTCCTTTGCAACCCAAAACCCATGTGTTGCATTGCAAAGTGGTCCTGGCTCCCAGTGCAGGAGGAAGGTTTCCCTGCCATGAATCTCAGCTGCCTTCCCCTTCTCTCCTCCCGCTTCCCTTCCTGCTTGCAGCAGGCAGGGCTGGGTAAGCCACTCCTGGGTGATTCACTCCCTACCAGGCAGAAATGCTTCCTTGGGTACACACAGCTGGGCAGAGGGAAGAGGAGCAGGTCCTCTGATCCCAGCTGAATCACTGCACCCTGAATGAGCTCCTGCATGCAGGGACATGGCTCCCTAAGAGGTCGCAGCAAGGTGAGTATTGCAACAGAACAACCAATGACTCATCTGCAGAGAAAAATGCCATTTGGGGTAGGAATCAGGGAGGCAAGGAGGGGAGAAACCTGCAGGGGCTCAAACCAGGGTGCAAGTGATGGGAATAGCCAGGTCTGTCTCAGGATGAAGAGAAGAGAAACTTGTGCAGAGCAGTGAGAAAGCAGAGGAATGGCATCAGATGCAATTGAGAGTGATGGGCACCTCGCTGCACTGATGAGGCTCCTGCATCCCAACCCCATCTGAGCTCAAGTGGAAAAGATCCTCAACCAGGCACAGCGATGGGAGCTTTTTCTTCTCTTTTGGGAGAAGTTCATAGAATCAACAAGGTTGGAAAAGACCTTTAAGATCATCAAGTCTAACCATTAACCCAGGGCTGCCAAGACCATCACTAAAGCATTTCACTGATGGCCTCATCTACCCATGGAAGTACCCACTTGAACAGGACAGTCACCTAAGATTCAGGCTGGATAATTGAGTTCTTGATGGATAATGCCATGGAGCCAGGCCCTGCAGAGGTGCCCCCATACCAGACAGCAGCACTGGCCAGGCTCTGGGCAAATCAATCCATGGTATGTGCTTCCTCCTCCTCCTCTCCCCTGGGGCAGCAAGGGCAAGACCTGCACCCATGCCCCAGCAGTGTGCCAACATTCCCAGCACCTGGATGCCTCCATGGGCATCTGCTTTAGGCAATTCCAGTTACATGCCCTGCTCTTGCCCTACAGGATAACAGACTTTTTCCCACACCCATGTTTTCTTGCTTGTCCTTGAAGGCAAGGCAGCCTTGATCAGCATTTCCATTTTGTGTTGCAACAAGACACAAGCTCCCTGTCAACTGCTCCAACAGCTTTGCCAAGGGCAGCAGGAAAAATGGGCAGAGGTTTGAAGTAAGGTGACCAGGCTTTCCTAATCCCTGTCAAAGTCTGGGGCACAGGATCCCTACTCACAGCTGGCTGCAGCTAAGGGGAAGGGGTAAGCTGGGAGCACCAATGCTGAGATGATGACAGTCATGATGGAAAGCTGGCAGAGCATCCTCCTGCACCCCTCTGAGCCAGCTGGAATCGTTCCCGGGGACCGCGGAGGAAGGGAAGCAAGGTGTCCATGATCGTTCACGCCCAGGCTACCAGCTTCCCTGTCTCCCTCTAGCGACTGCATCCTTGGAGGACGCCAGGTTAATTAGGCTGGATCATTAGCACAAGCTGCATCCTCGGGCTCATGAGACCCTTGGGACTTAACTCTCCCGAAGGGCAGAGCCCATGGTGTACATGGAGTGGTGAAATAGGAGTGTTCCCAGACCTCTGGAAGTGCTTACCTGTATGACAACAGCATGTCAGAGCAGGGGTACAGAGCCAGAGCCCTATTGTGCAAGCTCCTGTACAGAATGGAGAACAACAAAACATCTCTATATAAATAAACCAGGACCATCTCCACTGGGAATTATTAAAAAATCATCACACTTTGGGACTGTCGTGGTTTAAGCCCAGCCTGTCACTCAGAACCACACAGCCGCATGCTCACTTCCCCCACTTCTCCCCCTCCCCCCCCCCCTTCTTGGAGGGATAGGGAGGAGAATTGAAAGAATGTAATTCCCAAGGGTTGAAATAAGAACAGTCCAGTAACTGAGGTATAACACAAACCACTACTGCTACCACCAATAATAATAGTGACAAGCGAAATGACAAGGGAAGAGAATACAACCGCTCACCACCCACCAACCGATACCCAGCCCAACCCAGCAGCGATCTCACCCTTCCAGGTAACCAACCCCAGTTTACACAGTGGGCATCATGTGCTGTGGTATGGAATACCTCTTTGGTCAGTTTGGGACAGGTGCCCTGTCTCTGCTTTCTCCCAGCTTCCCCTCCTCCCTGGCAGAGCACGAGACTCAGAAAGTCCTTGGTCAGACTAAACATTACTTAGGAACAGCTGAAAACATTGGTGCTATCAGCACTGTTCCCAGGCCAAAAGTCAAAATCACAGCACAGCACCAGCTACCAAGAAGGAGAAAAATGACTGCTGCTGAACCCAGGACATTATCCACCCCTTATTCCATACCATTCACGTCATGCTTAGATGCCACATTTTCAATATACCATTACTCTTATCTCATATATATACATCCACAGACAGACACACACAGAAGGAGATCATTCTTTAGTGCATAGACCAATCCCTATAAAGCTGCTGAGTCCATCCAGTACACAATCTCAGACTCCATCTCTTGAAACAGTCTTTCAGAGCAGGAGAGGCTGTGTGCAACGTTGGATTGTTGTCTGCTGATGATACCACAGAACTCATCCGGTTTCATCAAAGTTCATTCTTTGTTGAGATGATGGTCAGAGGGAAGTCAGGGCCAGTTGTTGGAGACCTGAAGACATCTGGTTGGTGGGCTATAAAAGTGCCACATAGCAGGCAACAGCATACAACTGAGTTAATTGGCTGTTTTCCCCTAAAATCAAATCTCCTTGAGGTACACATTGGGCTTTCCTCATCTTCCCACATTATCCACCAAATATATCTGGATCCCTGAGCAAAAGCAATTTGCCTTTACCTGAAGCAGAAATGACCCAAACTGTCTTCCCCAGCAAATTCTTTATGTACACCACACAAACTTTGCCCCCTTCAACAGTATGTAAAAGTTCTGACTGGGCTGAGTCAGCCCTGTTGGCAGGTCCCCTCGTGTTGACCAACAAGGTGGCCTTTGGCAAGTGTGTATCCCAATGTTTGAAAGCCCCACCACCCATTGCTCTCAGTGTAGTTTTTAACAGCTCATTGTACCATTTGATTTTCCCAGAGGCTGGTGCACGGTTGGGGATGTGATTCACCCACACAATCCCACGCTCTCTGGCCCAAATGTCTGTTCTGGAAATGAGTCCCATTGTCTGACTTGGTTCTCTCTGGGGTGCCGTGTCACCACAGAATCTGTTTCTCAAGGCCCAGGATAGTGTTCTGCACAGTGGCGTGGGGCACAGGGTGTGTTTCCAGCCATTCGGTGGTTGCTTCCACCATGGTAAGCACATGGCTCTTGCCTTGCAGGGTTGGTGGGAGTGTGATATAATCAATCTGCCTGGTTTCCCCATATTTGTACTTCAGCCATCATCCTCCATACCAAAGAGACTTTAACTGCGTAGCTTGCTTAATTGCAGCACATGTTTCACAGTCATGAATAACCTGAGCAATAGTGTCCATTGTTAAGTCCACCTGTATGTTGCATCTCTGCCCTGATGGCCTGAAGTGTCATGGGCCCACTGGGCCAGAAACAATTCACCCTTATGTTGCCAATCTAAGTCCATCTGAGCCACTTCAATCTTAACAGCTTTATCCACTTGTTGGTTGTTCTGGTGTTCCTCAGTGTCCTGACTCTTGGGTACATATACATCTACACGGCATACCTTCACCACCAGGTTTTGCACCTGGGAAGCGATATCTTGCCACAGTGCAGCATCCCAGATGGGTTTACCTCTGCGTTGCCAGTTGCTCTGCTTCCATTGCTGCAACCACCACCACAGGGCATTTGCCACCATCCATGAATCAGCATAGAGGTAAAGTACTGGCCACTTTTCTCGTTCAGCAATGTCCAAGGCCAGCTGGATGGCTTTCACCCCGGCAAACTGACTCAACTCACCCTCTCCTTCGGCAGTTTCTGCAACTTGTCATCAAGGACTCCATACAGCTGCCTTCCATCTCCGATGCTTTTCCCACAATACAGCAGGACACATCAGTAAACAAGGCATACTGCTTTTCACTTTGACAGTTACATGGTGGGGCCTCTTCAGCACGCATCGCCTCCTCCTCTGCTGACATACCAAAATCTTTGCCCTCTGGCCAGCCCATGATGACTTCTTCAATTCCTCAGTAACTGCAATTTCCTATTCAAGCTTGCTGCGTAATTAGTACAGCCCACTTACTCCATGTAGCATCAGTTGCATGATGTGTAGAGGAGACCCTGCCTTTGAACATCCAGGCCAGCACGGGCAACCAGGGTGCCAGGAGGAGCTGTGCCTCAGTGCCAATCACTTCTGAAGCAGCTCGAATCCCTTCACAGGCTGCCAGTATCTCTTTTCCAGTTGGGGTACAGCTGGCCTCAGATCCCCTGTATCCCGACTCCAAAAGCCACGGGGTTGACCTCGAGTCTCCCCTGGAGCTTTCTGAAGGAGGCTCCAGGTAGGACCATTCTCCCCGGCTGTGGGGTACAGTACATTTTTCACATCTGGCTTGGACCGCACTGGTCCGAGGGTTACTGCATGAACTGTCTCTAATTTAATTTGCTCAAAGGCTTGTTGTTACTCAGGGCCCCATTTAAAATCTTTTTTTCTGGGTCACATGACATAAAGGGCTTACAATCAAACTGTAATTCAGGATGTGTATCCTCCAGAACCCCACAATGCCCAGGAAAGCTTGTATTTCTTTCTTAATAGTTGGTGGTGACATTGCTGTTACCCTGTTGATCACATCTGTGGGGATCTGGCAGCATCCATCTTGCCATTTTATTCCCCAAAACCGAATCTCCTGTGCAGGTCCCTTGACCTTACTCCATTTTATGGCAAAACCAGCTTTCAGCAGGATTTGGATTATTTTCCTCCCTTTCTCAAAGACTTCTCCTATATCACCCCACACAATAATGACACTAATGTATTGCAGGTATTCTGGAGCTTGCCCTGTTCCAGTGCAGTCTGGATCAGTCCATGGCAGATGGCAGGGCTGTGTTTCCACCGCTGGGGCAGTCGGTTCCAAGTCTACTGGACATCCCTTCAAGTAAAAGTGAATTGTGGCCTGCACTCTCCTGCCAGAGGAATTGAGAAAAATACATTGGCAATATCAATCATGCCATACACTTGGCTGCCTTTGACTCCAGCCCATACTGAAGTTCTCGCATGTCTGGTACAGCAGCACTCAAGGATGGTGTGACTTCATTCAGGCCACAATAGTCTACCACTGGTCTCCACTCTCCATTAGACTTTTGTACTGGCCATATGGGGCTATTAAAGGGTGAGTGGGTCCTACTGATCACTCCTTGGCTCTCCAGTGTAAGGACCAGCTTACGGATGGGAATCAGGGAGTCTTGGTTGGTGCGGTATCGCCGCCAGCAAACTGTTGTGATAGTGATTGGCATTTGTTCTTCAATCTTCAGCAACCCCACAACAGAAGTATCCTCTGAGAGACCAGGCAAGGTGGACTGCTGCTCAATTTCCTCCGTCTCAAAGCAGCAATACCAAAAGCCCATCGGTACCCTTTTGGGGCTTTGAAGTACCCTCTCCTGAGGCAATCTATGTCGAGGACGCATGGAGCCTCTGTATAAGTCACAATGGGGTGCTTTTGCCATTTTCTCCCAGTCAGGCTTATTTCAGCCTCCAGTACAGTCAACTCTTGTGATCCTCCTGTCACTCCAGAAATATAAATGGGTTCTACCCCTTGAAAACTTGATGGCATCAGGGTACACTCTGCACAGGTATCTACTAGAGCCTTATACTTCTGTGGGACTGATGTGCTAGGCCATCTCATCCATATAGTCCAGTAAACTCGATTGTTCCATACCTCCACCTGGCTGGAGGCAGGGCCCCTCTAATAGTCATCACAACATTGGACACTTAAGTCTTGTAGAAAGGGATAATTCTTCTTTATCACAGGAGCTGGAGTAAAATCAGCTCTTCCACTCCATCTGGGAACCTGCTCACCAGAAACTGAAGCCACAGCCTTCATGGGGTGATCAGCCTTGACCTTCTCATCTTCAATTCACACACCCGTTCCTCCAAAACTGAAGTCGGCTTTCCATCCCACTTCATCATATCTTCTTCGTGGTCCCGCAGGTAAAACCATAGGGGTGGCCTGTCTGATGTGACCAGAATGACAACATACCTCCTTTAAGTGTTTCCCTAATTATTCTGGGTTTTGTACTTGTTCAGTGGTGAAGTTCCAAAGCACTGGAAGGGCCCACTGGCCTAGATACTTGCCCATACTGTCCCACACACCCTGCCACTCATGACTGTCCAGCCTCGGGGAAAATCTCTTGGTCCTTCTATATCATTGTCTAACCCTAGGCAAGGCCCAAACCGACTCTGCTTAACTCTCAAGGTCAGACAAAATGGTTGCGGGTAAAACACACTCTGTATGCGTGCCAACATGCTGATCCCCATCACAATCAGCAAGCAGGTCTCAAGGGTCCCTAAAGGACATTCAAAACCTTCAGAACCCTCAAATGACACAATAAAAAGTCTGGTGGTGTGCTGGGAGCATAAATGAATCGCTCCTTCATGGGTTGACCAACTGAGGAGGGGAAAAAAAAAGATATGTAATTGCTGAACACTTCTGTTATATACCTCCCAAAGTATAGACGTGGTGACCACAGTGGGAACACACGCCAGATCGGTTTCATGATGAAGGATTCTATTGTATTACAAGTCATTACCATAAAGTACAATGAAACAAGAACCTTAGCCCAAGACCCACAGCCGATAAACACTAACACAGCAAATACCAGCTGTAAGGTACAACATGCTGAAACTGTGAGATCAAGAGCAACAAATTTGAGAGTCAATAAATCAGCATTGTGACAAGTGACTATTAACCTGAAACAATGAATGCTTATCACAAACACGATCAGACACACTCTGGTCAGATCTGTCATTACCTCAAACCTTCATGCCCCATGTCAGATGCTAAAAAAGAACTGTTATGGTTTAAGCCCAACCTGTCACTCAGAACCACGCAGCCATTTACTCACTCCCCCCACTTCTTCCCCGTGCTCCTGGAGGGATGGGGAGGAGAATCAAAAGAATGAAACTCCCATAGGCTGGATAAGAACAGCCCAGTGACTAAGGTATAACACAAACCACTTTTGCTACCACCGATAATAATAATGACAAGGGAAATAAAAAGGGAAGAGAATACAACCGCTTACCACCCACCAAACAATACCAAGCCTGACTGAGCAATGATCTCACCCTTCCAGGTAACTAACCCCAGTTTATATAATGGGCATCATGTGCTGTGGTACGGAATACCTCTTTGACCAGTTTGGGTCAGGTGTCCTGTCTCTGCTTCCTCCTGGCTTCCCCTCCCCCCTGGTAGAGCATGAGACTCAGAAAGACCTTGGTCAGACTAAACATTACTTAGGAACAGCTGAGAACATCAGTGTTATCAGCATTGTTTCCAGGCCAAGAGTAAAACCACAGCACAGCACCAGCTACTAAGGAGAAAAATGACTGCTACTGCTGAACCCAGGACAGGGATGCAAAGCAGCCAGGCCTGGAGAGCAGCATTGTTATTAAATAAATTAATTAGCTCAGCAAAGCCTGCCAGGTACTGAACACTTTCCACTTCCAAGGAGGTAAATGAGTCCGTGGGAACAGAGGCTGCTCCGTGCTTGCCAGGAAGCACAAGCTGCATTTTAATGGCAATGCAACTTCTGCAGCTCTGCCCCTGGAAGCAGCACACTCGGTGTTGTGTGTCCCCAGGAGGGAGGGAAGAGCCTCCTGATGCTAGGGGCTAAAGACACGGAGAGGGCCCTGATGCAGGAGATGAGGCTGGTGGCAAAGGGATGCCTGTCCTCAGCCTAGCCCAGAGCTTTCCCCCTTGGGGAGCAGTAGGCCTGGAGCCAGTACTGTGGTCAGGGGAGCTGTGAGCAGGGCTGGAAGGGTGAGGAGAGCCTGTTGTGTAGTGCTGAGCATCACCTCCAAGAGCACAGCCTGCACTTTGCATCACCAACTGCTTCTTAGGCAGGAAGGATGCCTTTGATCCCCTCCCCAGCCCTATCTCACTGCCGATAAAACACAACTTTCATCACCCTTGGGCTCTGGCAGGAGCAGGGTAAGTAAACTCCCCTTTCTCATCCTAATTGCAGACACTGGGAGGCACAAGCTGGGCAGCCAGCATGCAGGCAGGGGACAGGGAAGCACTGCCCTCCCTGCCAGTGCCATAGGTGGGACCTTGGCTTTGATCCCCAATTATGACAAGGAGACCCAGGGCCAGGCTGTGCATCAGAGCTCAACAAAAGAAGGCAAAGGAAGTGGAAAACAGAAGCTGTGGAAGGAAAGTCAAAGCTGGAGGAGGTAAGAGGGGCTCCCCTCCATCCTCCCTGCAGGACAGGTCCAGTTGTAGAGGCCCTTCCTGCAACTCCCCCTCTAGATGTTGTCCAGCGAAAGGTATCCAAGTCCCTACCCTCTTTTGCTAGAGCTCTGTGAATTTCAAGATGAGGATGAGAAACCCATCGAGAAACAGCAGCACTGCACCAGCTTCCATTCCCGAGCGAGCATTCACCAGGGAAGCAGGGAGGTATATCTCCTTGTAAGAGGAAGTTCACAATTACAGCACAAGTCGATACTGGCAAGTAATATTCCCTGGCATGTTGTAAATAAAATCTGAATTCCCCAGTCTGGGGTACAAGACAGCCCACAGCCTTCATTCCAGGACCCATTTGAAAGAGAAAATGAGATGATATTTTTGATGGCGCAGACAGATAAATGTTGGTAGAGGAAAATCTCCAGGAGGGCATTTCAATTCAAACAATGAGCGTTCCGTCCCAACAGCACAAGTCTCACGCACAAAAAGAAGTCCCCAGTGAATATACATTGCTGGCAACTCCTGAAATTAAATCTCTGCACACACGCTCACCTGTAATCTGAGCAGTGCTATTGCAAACAGCTCCAGAGAGCACAGTCATTCTGCCTCTTCCTCCACTCGGAGGAAACGGCATTATTCAGATCCTGAGAATCTCTGAACCCTTATTTTTCACCCATGGGTGAGTTCATCAGCTCTGCAGACAATAGCCATGTCCATGGCATGGGCTGCTTGCAATCAGCCACTGCAGCACACCAGGGTCAGGATCTCTGCCCTGATTCCAGCTCCAGGATACCAAGACTGACCCACAAACAAGTAGTCAACCCCTTTCCTCCCCAGCAACAGATGACCACTGATATGACCCATTCCTCATTGCACACTGATTCCCACCCTAGATCAACATTCAGCATTGCCCATAGGGAACCATTATTCCTGATTATTCCTGCCAGGAAATCCCCTTAAAAAGGGACATTGTTTCAAGAGTGATTTGTTGTTCCCTCACACACAAGTCTGTAGCTGCAACCTGGCTTTTTGGCAAGGCACCTGCTTGCACCAATGGTCAGTGATAAAAGAGGGACAATCGAGAGAAGGGAGCAAAACCTGGGCTGGTCAGCTGAACCAGGATGCTCTGCAAGAGGTGCTGAGCCCTGCCTGGGAGCCCATCCCTGCCAGAACCCAGGTAATACAGATTGATTTGGCACCCCAAAGCAGTAGATGCTCTGTTCTCCTTTCACTTTGGCTTCTGAATAGCCCCTGCTGCTGCTCAGGAGCCATGTGGACACAGTGATTTCTGGAGGGAACAGGTTGCAATACCCCACTCCCCTTCCCCGACCCATCTTGGCTCCAGGCACTCCGGCAGCTGGAGTAGGTAGTGCTGAAATGGTGACCTCAGGCTCTGCAGGAGCTGTGTTTGGGAAGGCAGCCTCCACCTCTTCTCAGCAAGTAAACTGCTCAGTGGGGTGTGATCTAACATCAGGGGCCCTACAACAGCATCCCAAATGCCTCACACCCAAATACAGCTCCTCAGGGCTGCTTGAGCACCAGCCTTCCCCAGAACAAGACAACAGCTGAAAGCTGGTTTCGCACAAACTCCAGTCCTATTCCCCTTTGCCCTGTGATATCCCCTACATCCCTTACTCACAGCAGCACTCCTCAGGACTATTCTCACCAAGGAGGACTTACCCTTATCCTGTTGCTCCAAAGCCACCACTCCAGCCTGGCTTGCATGAAAGCACCCTCAGAGAAGCAATGGGCAACCTCCTCTCTCACTCTTAACCTCCTGCCATCACCTCCCCTCCCTTTTATCAGCAGCAAACTCCCCACCTGCACCAGCACCATTACCCTTAACCCTTTCTTTGTCAGCATGGTCCCTGCCCCAAGGCGATGCAGGTGACCCACATCAGCATGGCTTACATCAACCTGACCTCTAAACTTCAGGAACCCAAATAAAAATGTGTCTCAGTGATAAACCACCCTCCCAGGTTTACTTTTAAAGCTCAATGCAAATGAATGCAGAGGGCATTTTACAAAAGTCAATATTGCCTCCTGTTTCAGCTCTGATGTTAAAACAACCCCACAAAACAAAGAGAAACCCCCCCCCCAAACCCCAGAAAACACCCTGGTTTATGGGGCTGCTTGATACTAGGTACTATCAATGGATCAGAAACTTTGGTTAAAGTACCAAGAGACATCTTACAACCAAGTAAAGAGGTTGGAGAGTATCTTGGGTCAAAAGCAAGGGACTTAAAGCTCTGGGGAGGATTTGCACTGCTGAGCAAGGAAGAGTGCCTGGGGCTGATACCCATCGGTCCCAGTGGTCCAGGTTGCTCAAGCTCCTGGACACCAGGGCTCACCCAGTGCTGGGAATGGAGCAGGAGCACTGGGTGGAAGAGTCACATTCATGCCCTGCGCTCCCTCCAAAGCACTCGCAGATGGTTTGGAGCACAATGCCAGAACCACTCATCCTACTTTGCTTTTTTTTTTCTTTTACTCTTTGCTATAATCCTTTAATGAATTAAGGCAAGCAATTAAGCAGGATTTTTTACTCTTTTTTAAAGTGAACGTGCAGGAAAATGGAGATGGGTGGTTTTGCTGTTCAAACACTTAATATGATAATTAATGCAAAGCCCCTCAGCTTTAGGGATTCTCCACACCTCTCACCCAGCCCTTTTTCTATTTATCTTTCTGGCACACTGCCTCTCGTATTTATTCTAATGGAGGTCGACCCTTCCTCTTGCTCACGCTATGCCTAAGCTGCACGAAGCAGGGGTGGAGACTTAAATCTGCTTCAGAGCAAAAGCCCCAACTCAACGTCAATGGTGGAGAGCCCTGTCATAGAATAAAATGAAGAAACCTCCTTTCTGGGTAAACACAAAGGGCACTGCAACCCTGGGTAAGAGACAGCATCACGAGCAAAGCCCTGGCACCACGGGGCTGCTCTGCAGTGCCTCAGGGCCATGTTCCCTGGTGCTACAGGCAAAGGTGCCTGCTACCTTCACCCAATTCTTATGGCCTTGTTGCACGCATCTTTCACAGATTCAATGCAAGCTAGCAAAGCTGTGTTTAGAGGCACTGTATTTGCTATCCAGTAATGTATCCATCCTTCATCTCCAGTGGCTGAATTAATTCCTCGTGCCCAGCTCACTGGGGAAGGATCTGCAAAACAAGGTGACAAGGTAAGCACCTTTACCAACCCTGACAGAACAGAGGGCTTGGTCTGCAGAGGAGGCTGGGCAGATTTGCCTTCACAGGGCAGCACTTTGGTCCCTGTATCTTCTGGTCCCAACAAATGTCCAAGTCCTCAGGCTCCTTCTCCATTCCACTGTTTCACCTCACCCGCCAAATCCCTGTTTGGCTTAAAACAGGTATTTTAAATTAATAAAATAGGTATTAAAATAAGTAAGTATAATCAATCATCTCTGTGCCTCAGTTTCCCCACCAATGAAAAGGAGGTTAACAGATGCCCCTGCCTCCCTTGGAGGATGAAGGCAATGGGAGAGGACAAATATCTGGAAGATGCCATGGGCTCAGATCAACACCTGGAAGTGCCCTGCTCCTCCTACTCTCATCACACATGTTATTGTTGCCTTGCAGAGCAATGATGGGAACCATCAGTACAAGTCCAAGGGGGAACGTCTTGGACATTTCTCTGAGTGCTTGCACAAAGCATTTCAAAGATGGGCAAAGTCTTACCTGTAACTCAGTTGGCAAATGTGGCTTGTTGGAAGGAAGCAGTAGGTTATCTGTGAATACCAAATGGACTGTTCTGAGTGGACTGGATGGTATTCCCAGCACTAAGATTGGCAGTTTGAGTTGGGAAATGCCTCTGCAACCTGCATGTGTCTTACTTTCCATTCTTTTTTAGTCTTTTAAACTCTTTGAACTCCTTCTTGTTTTCATCAAAATGCATCTCCTGACACAAAAAAAGGTCTTGGTAAACATTCTCTAACTCATCCAACTGGCCAAACAGATCTTCTGCCTCCACAGGAACTGGACCATCCTGTTCATGGGTGCAACAGCCGCCCCCAGCTGTGTGCCGAGGGCTGAGGAAAGCTGTTCTCATTGTGAAACACTCCCTGCCAGATGTGGGCAAGCCCTCCTCACAGCTGGATAGCAGTCAGACATTTTGATTTTCTCTCTCAGTTATTTGTTGCTTTGTCCCAGCTCAGGACAAGCCTTGGAGATGAGGCTCTTTACCCATGTCTGCAGAGCAGCCCACCAGCTTTTTGGCTGTAGGACCATGGTTTTGTAAACCTGGAAAGAAGGTAATGATAACCCCAGAAAGGTAGCTTTGCTGTTGGGAAAGAAGTTTGTCTCCTCTCCTTTGATACCTTGTGAAGAATCAGTGGTAGTTTGGACAGTGGAATTGTTCAGTAGTACAAATTCACAGAGATTTGGGCTGCTGGTACTGTGTCTATTGGTGGCCACCACTCATTACAACATGTCTGAGACCTTACCTTTCTCCATACCAATGCACAGAGTGCTGCAAGGGCTGCAAAGCCTGCGGTGCTCATGGCCAAACATAACAGTCAATAAAGCTGATGACCCTTGCTTGATTGTCCAGTTCTGCCAAAGCAAACACTTTTCCCCTTGGGCTGCTGTACAAGATGCTTCTAAAATCAGGGAAATTGCTCCCACAACGTCCCTGGGAAATCTCAGGCACACACCATCCATCAATACTTTTGCAGTCTGAGACAATAGCAACATCTCCTGCTACACTGGTACAAGCCCAGACACTGTGCTCTGGCTTCCTGTAAACAAAAGCTGTTTAGCTCTAACTTTTTCTTTTGGCTCAGGCTCCCCTGGTTCAGTGAGGATGGTATCAAGATAATCATCACACGGATTGTATTCCTGGTACGAGGCTCCGTTGCACAATGGCGCCTCTTTATAATGCCCTTGGAGCAAGGAAGTTCCAGGCTGGCTTCTCCGCCAGGAATGACTGGGCATCAGGTCTCAGCACCAAGCAGAAGGAGAAGTGGAAGACAGCAAGGATCTGAAAGGGGAGCAGGAAAACATGGGGTTGAGGCAGCTGTAATAGAGTAACATTTACAGACCGCTACGCAAAGGAGAAGAGGGAAAAAGGACTGGAGTAGAACAGACTTTCTCCCTACGCAAGACAAAGCAGGACAGGGGGGGTCTTTCCTAGGGAGATGAGTTAGTGGTCCAAGATTTTCCAGGCTGGACCAGAACAAACACAAGTTATTTCCCTACTTGAAAGTTAACCTCTACTTTGGAAGGGTTTCTGCTTGAGCCAGGCAAAACAGAGGCCTCTGAGTGAAGCAAGACAGTGGGCAGTTCCTTGCTGTGTCCCTTCCTGATCTCCTAGCGCCTGTGCAATCCTCAACATGTGATCCACTGTACTGGCCTACAAGTTGTAAGCTGTGTGGGGCCAGTGAGGGGAGAGAGCATCTTCTGGGAATAACTCATTCCCTTTGGAAAGACATCTGAACTTATGGGGTTGTCATTTAATGTCTTGTTCCTGCTCTACCCTTCAGATAAATTAACTCCCTGTCTCTTTCCCTACATCCTGGTGAAGACCCAACTATTTCCCCTGTTCTCCCCTTCACCCTTTTTCATTGCCACTCCCACCAACCTCTTTCTCCTTTACAAACACTATGTTGAAGCATGATTTCTCAGCCAGGATGATGGAAAGGCATACCTGCCTTTAACCATCCACCACAGCCTCAGATCCTTCCTGAGCAACAGGACCATGAGGAAGGACTTGCAAGGGTCCTGCCTTGGCTGGAAAACACCATGACTTGCAGTGCATGGTAGGTAGAAGGAGCTCTAGTGCAGTAACTTCATAAAGACTTATGGTGGACTGGGACATTCATGGTGGACAATAGCATGACCCAGTGAAATCCTGTAAAAAGCATGAGCAACACAGCTAATTGAGCTAGGATGGTTCAGGATGAAATCACCCATTCGGGTCTGGTGGCAGTTTTGCTTGAGGTCACTTCCCTGTGCTCCTCTCCCTCATGGCCACCCTGCAGAGACCGCAGTCACACAGACAACGCTCCGGATTCAGTCACCACCACCCCGGCCAAGGATGAGATCAGCCATCCGGCACGTGGTGCAGAGTGATTGGCTTGAGATGAGCTAATGCTCTGCGCAGACGGACGGAGGGTGAGGAGGAGACACGCTGACTCGCTAGCTCATCCCATGACAAGAGGCACGGTCCAGCCTTTGCCCTCCCCGAGGACATTGTGCAGCTCCCAGTGGGGCTTCACTCGGCATGGACAATGGAACACCCTGGTACTCTGTCAGCAGATCTTTGTTGCCTTCCCTGCAACACCAAACCTTCTCCTGGGGTCTTGCACAGCATCTCATGCCATCCCATCAGGGTCCCATCTGTCTGTAGAGCGATGACATCCCCTCTGTGGGCTGCCATCCCAACCTTCTGTTGTGCTGAGCTTCTGACTGTCCTGGTGCCAGATGGCTTCGGAGGCAGATGACTTCATCTCTTTTAAAGGGGCAAGGGATCTATCAGTACTGTCAGGTTAGAATCTGTGTGCATCATCCTTTGTGGGGAAGCCAATGAGGACCCTGGCATAGGAGTAGATATGATCCCACGAACAGCCAAAAGAGACTTAGATTTGAGTCCAACACTGCTAACCTCATGTCCTTCACTCTTAGCAATGCATTGTGTTTGATCTTTCCCACCCAAGTAAGAGGCCTGATTGAGCATGAGGTTTATGGTGATGCTCTCCTGTGTATGTAAACCAGAAGGAGTTGTTTGCACTAAACCAGCCTGCATCCCCAAAACTACGATGGGTGGCTTGAGACAAACCCACCCATCAATGTACTTCTCTTGGACCTTAGGCCAGGGTAACCTGGAGCTAATTTTCCTTAAGGAATTCCCAGTTCAAGTTTGCATTGGGCAAAAAGGGTGAATTTTGGGGTGAGAATCAGGTTTGCACACAGAGACGTGGCTCAGGACTTTTGGTTACTGCTTGGAGGGTCTGCTGCAAAGGGAGAGATGGATCCACCCCGTGCCTCTTGTGAGGCTTCAAGAAGATGAGAGAGATGCATCCACCTGTCCCTCTCTGTGGACATCAGCCACCTCTCTCCAGGGCATGTTCTGCCCAGCTGGGAGCTGACAGTGGTTTGCAGCTCCACTGGAACCATTCCTGACTCATGGTGGGTTATCATCAGCGCTGGTCAAAGAGGTTGCAGTGCACACACATGCAGCCGGAGCTGATTCCTGCTCAGGGCTGGATCCTCCCTTCCCCCAGCACACACGTTCCCGCTTGTTGGGGAAAATGCCGCTGTTGTTCCAGGCAGATAATCGCCCCTTCCCTTGCAAGTCCCTGCACGCTCCCCTGCTAACATACCCACAGAGCATTACAGCATGGCAGATGCTCAAAGGCCAGACCCGTAGACCAGCTCTCCTTTCTGCAAAGGGGAAACAAACGCTGTTTGTCCCTGAGGGATGTAACTCACTGTAACTCACTGTCTGCCTCGGCTCTGCTCTGGGGCTCGTCATATCCCAGCACATCAGTGCGCAGGCACTGGCTGCAGGCTTGGAAGTGGCCTGATGTATCGCTATGGAAGAGCAGTGGGAGCTGGGACCACTTTGGAAGTGCCCACAACAATGGCTGCAGCATTTCAGACCCTAGGTGGGCCACTTAGAGAGTGCCAGACCCTCAGCAGGAGTGATAAAGAGGGGTTGCACCACCATTTCTGTTTCTAAGGGCAGAAGGGTTTGGAGAAACACCCCATTCCCACAGCAGCACTGCCCTGACCTCCGGATCCGTGGAGGTGATGGTCCAGCAGGGCCAGTTGCAAGGGCATATGTTTAGGGGATGAGCTGGAAGATGGGCCTGCAGGCATGTGTACATGAGGCAGGCAGGTCCGGTCCCCAGGGCAGTGAGTACATAAAGTCATTGGCAGTGAGGCCCCTTTAAGTGTTTCTTGTCAGTCCAGAGAGGCCCGTGGTGATTTCCCTACCCTAGCCTGAACATGCTGCTTCTCTGCAAAACTCTGCATGCAGCTAACCCACAGCAGAACTCTTGGCTTTATCAAATGGAGATCTTGGGAGGAACCAGGAAATGAAATCTCTCCCCATGATTAGGGAGAAAGGAGCGTCCTTGCCAGCCAAGTGATGGAGCTCTGACATTCCCTGTGCCCTGGAAAAGAGCCTATTTGCATCCGACAGGGCAAGATCCCAGCAGCATGGTGGCATGAAATGTTGACACCGGCTCATGGAGCTTTTGTTGGCTTCTTTTATTGATGTGAAGCAGCACTCAGGGCAAAACCAGGCATCATGCATGACTCCATCTTCTTTCTTTCTTCCTGGCACAGCCCCTCCAATCCTCTTTGCTTGCAACCATGGGTAATTCGGCAACCCATCCCTTCCCACAGAAGCAGGAGTTGCTCCTTGGAATAAACATGGCACTTTTCTTCCCAACCCAGCCTGACTTCAAGTTGAGCAGAGAGTTGAAAAGGCAGAGCCAGACAGCTCTCACCAGTCCCAAGCTCTCAAGCACCACTGATTGAGAATTAACAGCTAGACTTCAGGAATTCTGTGCTTCTTTCTCTTCCCGAATCACTGGGATAGCAACTGATCCCACAGAGAGCCCAAAGAGACTTGGATTCCAGTCCGACATTGCTCTAAGAGCCCATGTTTGCCTTTGTATGGAAGGTAAGAGTCCATCTTAGTGTCTTAGCCAACAATAATCTGAGGATTTTGGGGTCTCTTCTCCACAGCTAGAGTGTTGCTCACTCTGATGCTCTGATTTAATTAGGAAAGGCAATATTTCTTATTAAACCATCTGTACCTTTGGAAGGATAGACAAGATTTTGGACAATCAAGTTATCTTTCACTTAGGTCCCCAAAAAGCCTGTATTTTTTTTCCAGCTACACCTGTTTGGCTAATAGGGAACAAAGTCTTCTCTAAGAGCTGAATCTAAGTTCCCTGCAGCTGACAAGACTGGTACCATGCTCTGCCACTGAGTTGAAAGGAAAACTTTGTGTCCCCAACCTGCTGGCAACAAGGTGGAGTTGTCAGTAGCTTTTGCACAGGCATTTGTACGTTTTGTCAGGGGACCCCTAAATTGTGCCCAGCCTTTCTGAAGGCTCTGCCTGACAAATGGCTCTTCCATAAGCAGCAGCTTCCTCAAACAGCGTTTCATCAACAACGTGACTGAAAGAGAGCCCCTGTGACCACCTGGCAGAGCAGTGAGACAGGGCAAAAGGGAGAGCTGTCTCGTGGGTGGCGTGCCAGTCTCCTGCCTTGCTGAAGGTCATCAATGCCAATCTTGCTAGCGGAGAGTTCACACCTTGCTACAATAGCTTGGACCAGATGAGACAAAGTCCCCAAGTCCAATGTCTCCAGGGTTACCCACCACTCCGGATGAAGGTGAAAGGAAAAAGGCACCTGGCCAGCTGTGAAACACAGGGAAATGCTGGTGCTTGTAGCAATCAGCTGATGCCCTGCAGCCAGAGTTTGCGCACTTGTACCCAGGTATGTCTAAACATAATACAAGTATTGTTCCAAGCCCTACCTCAGCCCCATTGAAATCCAGCCACCAATACCTGATTTTCTCACCTTTCACTGGGAGACACATCCGCATGAAGGAACTTTTCCTTTCGTTCCTCCCAATTGCACCTCCCATTGCAAGTGAGATGTCTTAAAAAGACGATTTGCAATTTCAAGGTACTATTACTGCTACTATCACTTTCATATTCCTCAAAACTTCCCAGCCAATTTCCCTACAGGTCATCTGACCAAACCAGCTGGAGAAACAGACCAGCTGCGCATGTAAATCCAACTGGATTTATGCTCTCTTCTCATCCAGTTCAAACTATCTCTGAAAGGCCATGATAAGCTTGAAATCAAAGTCCTTTAAGGTGATTGTTAAGATGCTGTGAGGAGAGCACCCAGCGTTAACATCTGTAGCACAAAAGCCAGCAGATCAATTCCCAGCCCAGCACTGTCCCAGGGTGACCCCACAGGATCATTCAGTCTCACCTTGCTGTGCAATTTTTCCCTCTCATTCTTGGAACAAACCCTTCACTAGATTTAATCTAAAATGCTGAACTGTTTTGATTCAATCAAAACTGCATTTTTGGGTATGTTTACCAGATTGCTCTCACCTCCAAATAGGCCAATATACCCTGGATCAACCTCTTCACATCTTTGTGGATGTACACCATGAAATCATATGGATTTTCTCATGGACTGGTGTCCTGTGTTTTAATTCAACCGTGCCTAGTTTGGGACAAGTTCCATTCAAAGCTGTCTGTGTGGCTGGAGGATTCACAATCTGCTGTCCTGGGGGCTTTGTTGGCGACTACCAAGGCGCAAGTTTGCACCAACCACTCCTCCTCAAAAGGGATGCTAATGGATGTGCTCACTTCCATCATCATCCCTTGCACAAAAGGAGCAGTTAGACACCTTTTTAAACTGTTTAAAGTTAAAATTGTCCTATTTCCATATTCTTTACTTGGATCTGTTTTCCTAAAACTATACAGAAAACTTTCTGGCAATTTCCTCTGCCAAAACTCACCAGAAGGGTGGAAAACTTCACCTAACCCTGAGCATTCATTTCCCACATTGAGGCCTACCTCTGTATCTGCCCAAACCCCTCTGCAATCTAAAGGGGGTACATTAGTATTTACTGAGGGCTGAGGGGAAAAGAGA
Organism: Forpus xanthops; assembly: GCA_032466535.1. Taxonomy (NCBI): domain Eukaryota; kingdom Metazoa; phylum Chordata; class Aves; order Psittaciformes; family Psittacidae; genus Forpus; species Forpus xanthops. Next base: position 108,550 of record JASSUY010034858.1, on the reverse strand, counting down.
AGGAGAGAAGGAAAGGTACTGATACAAAGATGACTGAAGATACCCACAGACTGCCCACACTGTAGCTGACCTGACAAGGAACACCCACAGAAGGGTCCACATCCCTTCCCCTGCATCCATCCCTGACCAACACCCGCAGAGTCGGGATGCTCTTTCTTTACCAGCAAAACTCCCACAAAGCCCAGTGCTACGTCTGGTCTCTATATGCTGCCACCTCTCCCTACTGCCTCCCTCTTTTCTCTGCCTCCTGCCTTTTCAGGACAGCGACCACATTTTCATCTTCTGCTCAGTGCCGAGCACCCCGGGGGGCCGTTGGCAGCAGCTGAGGTTTCTGGGGGCTCCCCAATACAAACAACAACAACCTTCAAAGTGCCTCTCCGCACGCAGCTGCTCCGAGGGCAGATCCAGGTTTCCCCCACCCCCTTCTCCCCATCCCTCCTTGCAACACCCACCTGGCAGCTACTTAAAAACAACCTTTGGTTTTTTCAGGTGTGTTGGAGGGTTTTACCTGACATATTCTGCCCTGCCTCTCCCCCCCCTGCAGTTGAGTTGGATTTGATGGCAATACTAGTTAATCTAACAGTAAAACACTCTGCGATTATTTGGCTCTAAGGCTTGGGTCCTTGCCCAGCTCTGACATACACACACACAAGTTCACTTCTCCAGTGAGAGAGCGGGTGATGCCTCTCCTCTTCCTCCTCCTCCAGTCCGTCACGGAAGGGCAGGCTTTTCAGCGAAGGAGTTCCACCTCCTGCAACTTTCTCCCTGGCTGCTCTCAACCTGTGCTGCCGGAGTTCCAGCCAGCAAAACCCCTTCCTGCAGTGATTTCTCCAAGCCCCCTCCTCTGATTTACAAGCACCATGGACCCCCGGCAGCCAGCAAGGTGCTGCTGTGGGAGAGGAGCAGCTGTGAGAGCGGAGAGGCAGTAAACTTCAGGAGAGATCTCTCTCCTGTTGCAACAGGTAAGACACGCTGCTCGCTGGTGTGGGAAGCTGAAATGACTCAGGGAGCAGTCTATACAGCATGGATGAAGGAAGGCGTGGAGGATGCGGAGATTTAGGCACGAAACTGCTTTTGCATGTGAGTAACTTTTGCTGGAAACAGACTTATCGTAAAGATACAGGTTTGGGATGCAAAGGGAGAGCCTTTCATCTCCCTCCTGGGAGGTTGTAGAAGGAGGCAGGAAAAGCTTCATCTGTATTTGCATCTGGTCTTAGCTGGGAAACTTTATCATGCTGCAGCTAGTTTGCACTACCTGGAGTGGGTGGGCTCCAGGTAGCAAAGGCAAAATCCACACTATTGAGCAAAGCAAGCGAGGAGGGACTGAATTGAGACACACTCCACGTGTCTGAATGGGGCCAGATTTCTGCAGGGATCATGCTTGTGCTGGAGTCAATGGATGTGCTGCTGCAGGAGCAGTGATGGCGTCCGGCTGTAGGCTCAGTTGTTGATACAACTGTGCTAACTGGGATGAGGCAGTGACACTCCAAGCTCTTTCTCTGTGCTCCCTATTAATCCACTTGGGCATCCCTGAATATAGGCAGGGTGTTGGTATTTCCCCAGCCCTGCATCCCTGCATTCCCAGGCAAGAGCTTCTTTTCTACCCTGGTCCTGCTCCGCAACACGCAGGAGAGCCACCATCCTTGATCCACACGGGAACATGTATGTAAAGGTGTGTGTATTTGCATCAGTGCAGCTTTGTTCACTGTTGGGTGCCTGGTGGCAAAATAAAATGAAATCCCAGAACAAATCCCATCCCAGTTCAGGGCATGCAGGAATTATCTCCCACATGCATGTGCGGCAATGAAAGACATGAAGTACAGGGAGGGAGGGAGGCCTGGGCATTTGGAGCAAACGGAGCCCTTCCGAACAACAGTTATCAGCTAATCAGCCTCACGAGGAAATTAAAGGCAGACCCAATGGAGTGCAGCACTCCAGAGGGGCAAAGATCAGCTGTCACATAACAGGGGTTGCTTCAGACATAACTCTTAGAAGGAGCTGGTGGTCACTTGGGTTTGCTGCTGTGAAGGGCTGAGATTTGCCATGACTTAGGGAAGCTCATGCTGTGTGGTGGCCAGAGCTGTCAGGCTTTACTGGGGCAGGCAGGGCTGTGCCAATGGGTTCCTGCTTTGCCCAGGATGCCCTGGATCCAGGCAGGAAGGCATGGAGCCTATTGTGTCCGCTGCTCCACCAGTCAGAGGGGCAAAGAACAGGCATGGGATGCATAGAGAGCTGCCACAGCCCTCCAGGCTGTCAGCTGGAGAAACCTGGGAGGTTATCAGAGCCTCGGGACGGAAAGCAAACAGTCTGTATCAGGCTCCTGAGGAAGGCTGGGCTGTCTCGGTATTCGGGGAGGTAAAAATCACTGTGCTTAGTATTGTGCACTCTTATCATTGCCTAATGCTCAGCGCACCTCGCCTTATCGGAACAGTTCAGGGACATCCACCTGTCTGATAAGAGGTTGAGTTCCTGAGGGTCTGAGCATGCAAGAGGTTTCTAAGCCAGCCAGGGGCTTCAGTCTCTCCCTTTCCCCATGTTCCTGTTGTACCCTAATGTGCTCTGTAACGCAGCAAAAGTGAGCTGAACCGCCCTGCCTGCAAAGGGCTCTGCTCCTCTCCTGAGCCTTTCCCATAGCTACATCTTGCAGCACAAATGCATTTCAAATCCTAACTCTCAGAAACCAGTGCGTCTCCCAGCCCTGCAAACAAACAAGCATCGTTCATGTACGAAGGGAGAGTTCAAAGGAGGCGTAACACCTGGAATCAAACATCTGTTAGAAACTAATGCATTTTGCATCCTACGCTCCTGCCAACTGCTCCAAGGCAAGTCCTAGAGGATCGTTCCAGCTACCTCCGTGCTACAGAAATGGCATTCCCTGCTCTGCGCACCTCGCTTTGTGTTTTCGCCACGTGTGGAGTACGCGAGTGCAGCTGCACCTTGAGCAGTAGTGGGCTTTCTTCTCTATCATGCACAAGCTTAAGAGACTTAAACACCCTCAGCCTTTTTTTTCCCTTTTAAACTGGGTTGGCAACACCAATGCTCCATTGTCTATTAGCGAGCTGATGTGCTGAGCAAGCCATTTTTCCTCTGAACCACACTTTTTCCTTGGCAATGGGGCAGGTACTAGTTTATTAGCAAAGAAACTTTCCTAATTCTTGGAAGCAGGAGCTCCAGGGAGGGGCAGGCTGTGAGGGCTGCTAGGAAGGTTTGGAGCTCCGAAATGAACAAGCAGCAGGTTTGAAATAAACCAAAGGAAGTTTGGTTGGTTTTTTTTTCCCTTTTCCACACAGAAGGCATAATTAAATTCTGGAACATATTGCCACAGGATATTGCAGAGGCCAAAAGTGTACTTGGCTTCAAACAAGGTTTCGATCCACTTGGGATGGATAGCTCCAGTGGAGGTGTTAGACGCAACAGCCCAAGCAAGAACAACCATGTACTTCCAGTGATGCTGGAGAGTGGGAGAAGGAGCACATTACATGTGCCTCGTTTCTTATGTTCCTCCCAAGCAATCAGAATTGGCCTTTTGGGATGGCCAAGTGTGGCTATTTCAATGTATATTGTGGGACTATTTTGGACTGAGCAGGTTGTACCTTGGAGAGATGCTGTGACTCAGGCAGCCTGGGACATGCCGGTAATGCCATGAATAGATGCTCCATATGGCTCAGGTTGACAGGGACATTGTGTGCCCAGCCTGGTATCTGGTTGTCTCAGGGACTACAAGCAGCATCCATGCACCACTGCCTGCCCCACAGAGGTGTTGCAGTGGTGAGGGCTTTCAGAAGCATGTTTCCAGCAGACAGTCTGGAATGGGAGGTAGCACCTTGTGCTGGGGATATAATGGGAGCTGACAAGGACACGCTGTGTCAATGAGACCAGCCTAGGCAAACATGCCTGTCTCTGGAGTTAATCTTTTCTCTGGTGAAGCTTTGAGCTCCCCAGGCCACAGGCTGGCTTTGCATCAGCCGTGGGTATAGCAGAAGGTGGGCTGCTGCAGACAGATTTCCCAAGGGCAGGCAGGTTTGGAAGCTGAAGGTTTTCTATCAGCTTGCAGATATCCCTTCGATACAGGGGATTTCTGTGGCACAGCTGCTGACATCCCAACCAGCTATCCTTTCACAAGGGAGGATCGTGCCCTGAGCATCTCGTTCATTCTCTGTCCTCTGTGTCCTTACACTGCCTCTGAACACAGGAAAGGGATGGGAAGGAGCAGCACAAGGCAGACAGATGGCAACAGAGTGAAGAAGGCTGCAGGCAGAGTGGAAAGCTGCTCTCCGTGCAAACCTTCGGGCACCAGAAGGGAAAGACCAGCAGGGTACTGGGCATGGGAATGAGAAGATCTTCATATCAGTGCATGGACAGGTCTGTGGGTGAATGAGAATTGCCTGGTAGGAGAGGGAAAGGTGAGGGAAGAGGCACCGTGGACACTGCTGTGCTGCAGGGCAGAGAAGTCAAATGGTCCACATCCTGCAGGGTGCCAGGGCTCCGCATCTGCATCCAGCAGAGCACATGGGCCCTCACGCAGCCCTTCATGTCAAGATGCTCTTGGACTCCCTCCCAACAAATCTGACTGATCATAGTATAACATGTATTCTGTGTGGAAGAGCAGAGGGGAGGGCCTGAGTAGCTGTGTGGTCCTTAGTTGCCAGCTGAGTTTTAAACCACAACATCCCCACAGGGAAGCACAGAAAGGGCATTAGAGGACTACCAGCACTCAGGTAATGTAGCCAGTGTCCCCATTGCAAACATCCAGGTAGAGTTAAGGTGTGGATGAGGACTCACAGGGTCAAAGAGCTTGGGTTAGAGCCCCTTCAAATACTGGGCAGAGCTGGTCCCCTCTGGTGGGAGCTGAGCCCAGTCTGGATTCATAGCTCTGGTGGGTCAGATGGGAGTTCTCTGGGATCCCAGAAAAGATCTTGCAGGCTTTGCAGCACCTAAATAAACAGCTGTTTTGTGAGCAGCAGAACTCATGAAGCTTGGTTGCCTGGGGCACTCTCTCTTGTGTGGATTCTCTGATGTCTAATAATCGGGTTGGGCTCACATTAGAGCCTTTTCTTCCAGCTGGGAGTCCTAATTTGGATTTCTCTCCTCTCTCTTGATGCTTTTCACAAGCTTGTGCAAACCTAACTCCTTTCAAGTCTTTACTTATCTGGTTAAATTTGGCTGAAACTGGCCAGTGGATCCTAAAGGTGATAATGTGATCCCACACACCAGCTTCCCTCAGCAGTCTACAGACAGGGCAATGATTATCAATCCAAGATAATTTGCATCCCAAGCATGAGGAAAATAAGAAAGGCTCAGTATGAGTTTTGGCAGGAGAAAGCAATCAAGAAAGAGCCCAGGATCCCTTGTATGCTCTCGCGGGCTGTGCTGATGGTCACAGCATACCTGCTGGGCCAGCTAGTTTGCAGTGACCAAGGTATGTGGCCTTTGGCACTAACAGCTTCCAGGGGAGCTGTATCCCAGGGAAAGAGGTGCACAGTCCCGGCAGCAGCAGAGTTGAGACATGCTCGCATAAGTACATTGCACTCTGCAGCAGGTTCTTATGCCAACATGTTTGGGGTCCTGCACTGCGGTGCCCAGCCCCTGGATCCCTCACATCCTGCAATGTGAGCAGCTCCCACCGAACCTCCTTACCACAGAGCACTTCCCATCTCCAGCCCCAAGGGCTGTTTCTTTTCACAGGGAGCAGGTGCCCCATTCCCATTGGAGTCACCAGTGGGATATGCTGTTTCCTCCCTGTCTGCTGGTTGTCCTACCTGCTGTGCTGGGCCAATGAGATAGCCACCACCAACCAACACCTCCCTGGTTATCTGTACAATGGCAGCTTCTGGACCACAGGCAGGATTTACCCCCTTGCTGCTGATACCTGGGGAGGGCAGGAAGCAATCAGTGAGAAGGGAAAAGCACCTGATCTTTTCTGGGGAAAGCAGAGGAAGGGAATTAGGAGTAATGCATGAGAGTGCTTCCCCCTGCCCTTGGCACAAGCAAGTCAACTTCCCCGTCATGCTTTTCTCTGTGATAGGAGCCAGCAGCAAGGCAGTGGGGACTGCACTCACCCCCAGTCCTCCTCCCATAACCCCAGACCCCTACTGTGGGCTCCAAGTTCTGGAGCTGAGTGATTAACTCTTGCTCTAGAATGATGTTGCAATGCCACGGCAGATAAAGATCATTGACCCTTATAACTCTCTGGGGAATTCAAGCCTGTTCAAGTTCTCTTGTGCCTAACAGACGAACTCCAGAGGGCTTACAACAATGACAGAGAAACCTCAGCTATGTGACATACCTGAGCCAGGCTTAGGTGTTGGCAGCAGTACAAAATCAGGCTCTCCCTGGGTTTGTCAAATCATTGGACAGAAATACACATCACGGGTGGAAAGCTAACAAGAGAAAGTCTTTGGCTTCACATACATGAAGCCTTGCTCATGGACAGAGGATGGCTCAGAGGTACTGATACATAGTGCCTGCTTGTTCCATTGGAGGAGCAAATCAGGGCAGCAGGTAGAGCAGCCGGAGGAGGTTACAGTAAGATGTCATGGAGGAAGGTGCATTTAGAGCCAGCCTGGATCTGAGCATCCAACTTGTGATCAAAGGTGGCAAAAGCATTCAGCTGTACAAGGGAAGCATGAGTTGGACATCAGAGTGCCCAACATTTCCCAGTGCCCTTCTCATGGGGAAGACCATCCTGCTCTCTCCTCTCCTACTCAACTAACTCACATCTGGCACATCTGCCTTCACCTCTGCAGTGACAGTGTCCCACCATGCTCCTGCTATCATCCCTGAAAAATGGGTCCAGCAGGATCCCTCACAGGTCCACTGGTTGTGGCAAACTAGACCCAGGGAAAGCATTTTTTAACAATGGCTGTAGCAGCACAGCCTGACAAGAGGAAAAGGGCATCCCAGCACCATGCCAGATCCAGGTTGCCCTACACAAGTCAATGACCCACAGGCTTCTCCCAAACTCCTTCAAGAGTCTCCTCCAACACATTTTAGATGCTGCAGCCCAGGTTCCCCACGGTTAAAGCTGCCTAGCTGGCAGATAAGAGAAGTGTCTCCATGGTTCTCATAGGACTGTATCCGTTCTGCTCAGAGCCATGTGCGTGATTCCCCTGCCATGCTGAGCAGCCCAAGCAAGAGTCAGTGCCCCACTCACCACCACGACTTGTTAATCCCATGGAAATTCATGGGATTAATGGAAATTAATCCAATGAGCAGCTTCTCTGCAACTGAGAATCCCCTAGTACAGCCCACCCCATTACCACGCAGACACTTTACCACCAGGAATGGAGCTGAACCATGAAGTCATTTCACTGCAGGGCCCAGGCACTGCCCATGGGCCACTTGCTGCATGACAGCAACAGCATTTTCCAGGTCACTCGGAGCAAGGGCAGACCTCAGTTGTAAAAGGCACGCGCTCCATGTTTTACAGGATCAGCCACCTTGCTCCAGGCTGTCCAGTAACCTGGAAACAATTTCCAAAGGTCTGTCCAAGCCATTTGGAGATGGGAAAGTGGAGATGGGGAAGGAATAGCCCAACTGCGCCCTGGTGGAATCTGCAAGTCCAGCAAAAACCTGTACCCACATCAACACAGCCCCCAAGCAGGCTGGTGCAAAACACGGTTCTGCAACACCAGCCCTAAGAAAACCATCCACAGGCGCTGGGAAACCTTGAGACACCGAGGAAGGAAACATCATAACTTCAGGGACTCTTTTCATTAGTTTTCTGGCTTTCTGAAGTACCTCCAGGATGTGTTTCTTCTGTTTTGATGCAAAACCAAGCAGAGACTGCGCAACCGAATGCAGGAGGAGGATCTCTAAGGAAAATGTTAGCAGCTAGCCTCGATTCAGCATCCCATTCAAAGAAACACTGATGAGGTGATGGGAACAGCTCAGTGGCATGGCTCAGGAAGGAATGGCAGAGAGGAGGACAAATACCAGCCAAGCAGCCCAGCCTCCATGCAGGGTGTACATGGGTTATTTCAGTGCTGGGAATCAAAACATCTCACAGACATGGCTCAACACTTGTACAATGAGTGTACTTTTTAATCTGTGACTTCCTAACATTAGAAACCCAGGGAAGGTTTCCTGATTGATCCTATTTGGCAGGCAACTGTAAGAGTACTGCCCCAGCTACAGCTGAACCCCTTCTGCTCAGCTACCACCTAAGATAGGATAAGACAGAACCACAACTCCCGTTCACTTTCCCAAAGCCTTGTACCCACCGTCTTACATGATTTACTTCCTTTGCCCTCTTTCCCCAGTGACCTATTGACCTACCATTAAACTTCCCTATCATAGGTAATTCAACTAACCAAGTGCATCTCCATTCACCTCCCCAGCTCTTAGTGCAACAAAGACATTGATGTGTTTGGGAATGGTTTTGACCAGTACCTGTCCTGTGGAGAAACTGTTTCATGTAGTGAAGAAAAAAATGGGTGAAAAAGGGGAGGGAAGAGCAAGAGAGAAAGAAAGAGGAAGAAAGACAGTGTGGGATGTGTGCTGATGAAATAGCGATAAGGGAAGAGTCGTCCTTATTTTCCCATGAAAATGACTATTTTTCTCTCATCTTCTGATCTCAGAACTTTGGGCTAACCCCCCACCACAGCTAGCGAGGGGAACGCTGCTCTTGGTGTACTCAGCTCACTTTGTTTTGTGTTTTGGGTTTTTACTGCTTTTAAATGCTCCTCTTGAAGGGAATCAAAAGGTGGGGCTGGAGCCACACCTGCTTCCTGGCGGGCTGCAGCTCTTTTCTGCCGTATTCATGACAAACAGAGCAGCCGGCACATCACAGGAGACCCAAAGGAGGACCCTCCAGAGGTCTTTCACCATAGTCATGCCCCAGCAGCACATTCCAAGCGGCTGGAGTAGGTACCCTGCACCAATCCCCTCAAATCCCCCATCTCCACCACCTCCCCACGCACACACTTTGAACCTCAATGCTATGTTTGTTCCTTCATTTCAAACCAACAGATTTGGGCATGTCTTTGACAGAGGATCACAATTTGGATGTTAAATTTAGAAGCACGCTTGGGCTCCGATTGGAGATAGACAGAGTGTTTACTCTCTTTGCAGCGAGTTTGCATCTACAGGGTTGAGAGCGAAGCCCCTCAAGGCTCTCTGATCCTCGTCTGGTGATTAGGAGAGGAGGCTGAATCACCACATAATGATGCTCTGGTATTTCCCTCAGTCGGGAGCATGCTTTACCTTCCCCACTCCATCCCACCAATGGCCTTTCTCCAACACACCTGGCAGCCCTGAACTGAAGGATATGCCCCTTGCCATGGGTCCCATGAATCACACACTCTTTACTCTCAGCACAAGGATATGGGGTAGCACAGCTCAGAAAAACAGGCAAAATATTTCTCTTAATCTATATGAATAATCCACCATAGATGCAGTTAATTTCACCCAGCTTAACATGGAGATCCTTGAACTCCATTGCAAGGACCCTTGAGCTTGGCAATGTTTCCTCTCCTTGGCAGCCATCTTCATCTAGGATTTTAAGGGCTAGTAAATTGATTTTATGCTGATTTTATGTTATACACAGTTTGACAAGAGTCATAGAAACCCACCTTGTCTCTACTGTTTCGCTACTATCACTTTCTGGGGCGGTTCCAATGGGGCTTTCCCTGGAGCTAAGCCAAGGCAGTAGCTGAGCAGATTTCCCCCCTGTTCAGAGCACTGTGCCCAATTTTCCTGTTGAGCTTTACTACAGCCTTTGGAAATGTCCCAGTCCCTCTTCTGGATGGTTTTGCATTGTGAATGTAGTGTGCATGATCCCAGAAGCAGGAGAAAGAGTAGAGGCAGCAGAGTTATCTCCTGGGAGATCTATTACTTTTACATTAAAAACATGCTGGAAAAAGATAAACAAGACATCCAGTGTGTTGTAGTCTCCCAGTGCAACCTACTGAAGAAGAAACTCCAGGCTACAAGCAGTAGGTGATGGTTTCTAGTCCTGGGGTGAGAAGTTGCAAGCTTTCCTCAGGACATTCAACTATCACCAGGCCAACTCTTGAAGGATGCTAGTGTCAATAATCCTCTCCATTTCATTCTTTTATCAAAGGATAAAATAAGAAAGAACAAATATGGGCTTACGTGGAACTGCTCAAACAGCAGTAGGATTTCACAGCAATATTGACATAGAAATTGTCCAAGCAGATGCACATGCAGTAATAAAGGTGATTAAATAACATCAGGGGACACAACTGGCTCTCCTGGCTAGTGTTAGGGCTTTAGGCATGGGTCCCACCACAGAGAGAAGCTGTTAGACTGTAAAAGCCGACAGTGATGCCATCTAGAAAACTCTCCCTATGTTTTGACTGTGCCTTTCGAAGTTTCAGACCATTTCCAGAAGAAATGAGGCTTCTACCCCATGTGCATAGTTACTCTCCATCCCTCATAATAACTGCTGAAGCCATTGATTGCTTTCAGCCCAGCTTGTAATTGAGAGCAAAGCTCTCAGAAATGTAAGTCATGACAGGTTTTGTGAAGTAATTAGCTGGACAGAAGAGTAAAACTCTGCTAATGCCCCCACAGAGGAAAAAACAGCAATGTAAGTAAAGGCTTTCTTAGATGTCAGGAAATCTATAGGCAAGAGTGAGGCTAAGGGCATTCCAGGAGAGATTCAGAAGAAAGTTTGCATCTTGTTAAATGCCAGAAAACCTACTCTTTGCTCAAGGTTATCCTCCCATATTGAATTGCTGGTGCCCGAGAAGGTATGTGCTCTAGCTTCAGCTTTTCTTGTGGTTGTGGAGTTCATAATGTCTCTGCCTTGTGGGTTTTCTGATGTCTTATAAGAGATGAGTTCACATTGCCATTTCAGTACAATTCAATTAAAAAGTCAATTAGCCCACATACAAAGTGATCGGCTTCATTAATTCTGCTGTTATGGAGCAGCACTGTTTTTTGTTGCTGTTTTATTCTGCTGTCTTATTCTGCTCTAAATTGTATGTGACTTTTCCTGCTCCACAGTCTAGTAGACGCACGCGCACGCGGCACGCATACCTCTTCTTTCCAGGTTCAGCAGTTGAAAATGTTGGAAGGGAGCAGCTTTAGGCAAGTCTCTGCATGCTGCAAAGCTCCTAAGCGTTGTTAAGTAACAAGCAGAGCTTTTAAGAACACGGTTTTCAACTTCTCAGAATGAACCACATGCCTTTCTGGATCACCTAGCTTTGTCCTCCAAGATCTTCTTTCATTTGCTGTGCATTTGAGACTATGTTGTGTTTCCTAGAAGTGAAATTATGTCATAGAAAAGAGCAAGCCTGAATTTTGCCAAGTCAAGTTGAGTTGACTTCTCTATAAATTCTGGTAGTTTCACTTCAGCTTCTAACCATTTGTTTCAAAAAGTAATGACCACAACAGAGAGATCGCAGGATGGTTGATATCTATGTACCAAGAGAAGAGGGATTTGAAGGGAGAACAAAATGTGTTTATTGCTAATTAGGTATCTCAGTGAGGGAACATGACACATATTGTTTGATAGATAGACTCCAACAATTTGTTCCTAACATTCAACTTGACTTATAAATTGAACTAGTTCTGGCTTTTAAAGAGATGAGTCTTGAAAAAGTGTCTGGAAAAACAAGTCTTCCCTGTTTCAATTTGGAATGTGCCAAGTGACTGGCAGGTACTTGATATGTAATTTAAATTCAAAAGAGGAAGAAACAGTTCTAGATAAAAATCTCCTGGGATATCTAGGGGAAATATATGCACCTATATTTAGCTTATCCCTGGTTTCAACCCCTAAATGCACACACAGCAGAGCACAATTGGCTTTTAAAAAGAACAGGCCTTGATCATTCAACAGCTCTACAGAGCTCACTAGTAAAGTTACATCCTTGTTAATCACGTATGTGCTCTCCAGTTCCTTTGATACATCTTGTTTGGAGAGATAAACCATGAAGCTGCAGAGGTTCTGGAGTCATCAGACAAGGAAGCTGATGGCAGGTGGTCATGGATGGCAGAACCTCTGCAGGAATCCTGACCCTGAGGCTTTGCTATGAGAAGGGAGGAACCAAAGAGATTAGTCAATGGCTGTGGGTGACATGGTCAAAGTGTCTTGCTACAGACGTGCTCTTCAAGCACAGAGAAGGCAGCCAGGGTCAGAACTCTGAATTACAACTTTACAGTAACTGGGATATAACTTGATAGGACCTGAGCTAAAGCTGTCAAAAAGGCCACATTGTAGAGCTGGCCATTCAGAAGGAATTTGTACAACATAGGAGAGCATCTCTGCTGGGGAACGACAACAGATTGCTGTAAGCAGGGGGAAAGGGAAAATAAGCCATGGGGAGAGACATGAAACACAGCTTCTATAACGACTCCTGAAAACACTTCGCAAGAATTTGTGTGGAGAGACATTAAGATGGAGAAGGGAGGATAGAGAAAAAAAAAAAGACATAAGGTTTGGATTGGGGGTGGAGAGTTCAAATATGCTCTTTGACTGGAGAAAAAGCAGAGTGAAAGGAGGGAGAGATTGTTCATCAGCTTGATCAGAGCATTTTGCATGATTCTTCACATTTTGCTCTCTACAAGGGTAAAAACTGAAGGAGAAAAAGTGAATGGGTCTGAGCAAGAAAGGAGTTGCGGAGGGACAGATCTCTCACTGGGACAGAGGGAAGAAGAGTTGAGCTAACAACAGCTTCATCAAAGGCTGGGGTAGAGAGAGCAGGGAGGTGATCGATGCTCAGCTCATGGGGACTTTTTCATTAACACACTGGCCTTAATAAAAATTACCAATGCTCTTCCTTTGACATCTGCAGGACCCAAAGAGGAACCACACCATGGAAGTCACTACCAGAAGGTACTTCCTGAACCTTGCTGTTTTGCTGATGCACTGTGTGGTCCACAAGGCAAGCTGTGAAAAAGGCAACACTTCCCCTCTGCACTTCACCCACTTCTTCTACAATGCCACCATCTATGAGAATTCAGCCCCTAAGACCTATGTGGAGAGCTATGTCAAAATGGGTATTTACAAGGCAGAACCTGAATGGGACATCAGATACAGAATAGCCTCTGGAGATAGCACTGGTCTCTTTAAAACAGAGGAGCATGTGATTGGGGATTTCTGCTTCTTGAGAATAAGAACCAGGAGCAGCAACACAGCACTTTTAAACAGGGAAGTCAAAGACAGTTATATGTTAATAATCAAGGCCACAGAGAGCACCTTTGCTTATGAAGCCTGGGCCAAAGTCTTGATCCACATTCTGGACAGAAATGACTTGAAACCTCTCTTTTCACCCCCCTCCTACAAAGTGTCCATTAGAGAAGACACTCCTCTGAAAACGATGGTCACCACACTCAGTGCCACTGATGCTGATGCTGGCCAGAACGCTGAGTTCTACTATGCCCTCAACACCAAATCTGATCTATTCACCATCCACCCCACCACAGGAGCAGTTATGACCACAGGTAGGCTGAACAGCACCCATCGAGGCAGGCACCACCTGCAGGTTCTGGCTGTGGACAGAATGAGAAAGATCACAGAGGGGAATGGCTTTGGGAACTTGGCTAGTCTCATGATCCAAGTGGAACCATCTGCCAGGAAACCCCCCTCTATCTCCGCAGTGAAGGTGATACCACCTGACTCATCTGAAGACTTTGTCTATGCAACCCTGTCTGTAGAAAGTGGTGACTCGGAAGCAGGGATAGATTCAGTTGATTTTGTGGATGGAGACCCAGGAAGACATTTCAAAGCCATCAAATCCTACTTTGGAAGCACTGAATTCATGATTGTGTCAACCAAAGAGATCAACTGGCTGCTTTACCCATTTGGTTTCAACCTCAGTCTGCAAGCCAAGGACAAGAGCAAGCCACCATTGTTCTCTTCTATTAGAGTTATCCATATACCTCCCTCCAAGTACATCTCTGCCAGGTTTGAGAAAGAAGTGTACCGGGTCCAGCTCAGTGAATTTTCCCCAGCTGGAAGCCAAGTTGTTATGGTAAAGATCACACCAGCCTTCCCAAATCTTAAATATATTTTAAGACCTACTCCTGACAGCACAAGCTTTAAAATTAATCCTCACACTGGACTGATAACTACAGTCAGGGCAATGGACTTCCATGAGCAGTCTCATTTTAAACTTGAAGTTACAACCGTTAATAGTCATGTATCCACGTCTGTTCTCATTGACATCATTGACTGCAACAATCATGGTCCAAGTTTTAGTCAGTCTTCATACCGTGGGGCCTTTGATGAAAATGTTCCTCCTGGTACCAGTGTATTAACAGTAAGGGCTACAGATGAAGATGAAGGAGATAACGGCTTTGTCACCTACACCATAGCCAATCAGAAATCAGTTCCTTTTGTCATTGACCCCTATTCTGGCATCATTTCCACCTCCAAGTCAATGGACTATGAGTTGATGCAGAGATGGTATCATCTGCGAGTGTGGGCATCAGACTGGGGCTCACCCTTCCGCCATGAAACAGAGGTGTATGTATCCCTCATGCTGAGCAATGTCAATGACAATGCTCCAGTGTTTGAGAAGGCAAGCTGCAGTGGCACCATCCCACGGGACTTTCCCATTGGGAACCCAGTGGCCACAGTCTCTGCAATTGACAGTGATGAGCTGCAGCATATCAAATACGAAATCAAGTCTGGCAATGAGTTACAGCATTTTGAACTGAATCCCGTCTCTGGAGTAATATCCCTTAGAATATCTCTGCGAGATCTTCCTTCTGAACAACCACTTTTCTACTCTTTGAAAATCACTGCAACAGATGGAGAGAACTATGCTCTGCCAACATCTGTAAATATCACTGTGGTCAACCAAGGTCTCCCTGTCAAAATGCAGTGTGAGGAAACAGGAGTCTTAAAACAGCTGACAGAAACTATCATACACTCCATTGAGTCTCAGTCTCAAGGCCATGGGCAGGATGATGAAACATCTCTGAACTTGCACCTTATAAACCATAACGCTCCAAAGTTTGATGATAGCTTTCCACGATCTATTGATATCATAGAGACTGTTCCCATCAACTCAACCATTGCTGACCTTTCAGCTACTGATCCTGATACTGGTTTTAATGGTAAACTGGTCTATGTAATCTCAGATGGAAATGATGACAGTTGCTTTACCATTGACCTGGAACTGGGTCTCCTTCAAATCCTTTCTCCTCTAGATCATGAACGAACCAGCTTCTACATTCTTAACATTACTGTGTACGACCTTGGCACACCACAAAAATCATCTTGGAAACTTTTGGCTGTGAATGTGTTGGATATCAATGATAACACTCCTAAATTCCCACAAGGTGCCTACTGGGTGGCAATACCAGAGCATGTAGCAACAGGGACAACAATAGCTCAACTGAAAGCAGAAGATGCAGATACAGATGACAATGGGAGAGTGAAATATTCTCTCCTAACCCCCACTGATAAGTTTGCCATTAACAGTGTCACTGGGGAAGTCACAGTTACAGGTGCCCTGGACAGAGAATTGTGGCCTTGCTATGTTCTGAAAATAGAAGCTAGGGACCAGCCTAAGACAGGCTACCAGCTATTCTCTGTTACGGATCTCACTGTGACTCTGGAGGATGTAAATGACAACACCCCGCAATGCCTCCCAGCCCTCAACAGTGTGAAAGTCCCAGAGGACCTGCCTGTGGGAACCATTCTCCTGTTTCTGGAGGCTTTTGACCCAGATGCTGGTTCTGGAGGTGAGGTGAGGTACAGCCTCATTAATGATGAGGAGATGATGTTTCATGTAGATAAGCTGACCGGGGCACTCCGTTTGGAGAAGGAGCTGGATTATGAGAAGAAGGACTCTTACAATCTAACCGTGCAGGTCAGTGACGGTGGAAAGCCATTCTCTCGTTCTTCCCTCTGCCATCTGGAAGTGAACATCATTGATGTCAACGAGAATTTGCACCCACCACGCTTTGCCTCCTTTGTCTTCAAAGGCTGGGTGCAGGAGAACAGCCCTGAGGGCACATCAGTGATGATGGTCACAGCAAAAGATATCGATAAGGGGAAAGATGGAGAAGTTCAGTATCTCCTCCGAGAGGGCACTGGCCTGTCTGTCTTCCGCATTGAAAAGGACACAGGTAATGACAACTTAATTATGTACCTTAAAGGCTTAAACTAGTCTTTGGCTTTTTGACCCAACAGAACAAAGTTCTATGCATTCAAATCTTGTTTGTGCAGGGATGTACAATGTGCATCCCTGTATCTGGGGAGAAGAAAGCAGGGTTTGTCTCCCTAAAATAATGGAAAATCAGTGTCTATCTTCCCACACAATACCAAGGTCTTCCCTTTCACTTATGTACCAAATGACCCTCAAAACAAGCAAGCCCTCTCTCTTCCACACAATCCCACAGTCATACAAGGTTGGTGCCAGAGCTTATATCAACAGAAAAGACCAGGAAACAGACTGGTCTGGCATTAAGGACAAAGTGGTCTGAGTTCCTTAAATCCCTCACAAACACTTTCTGTCATTTTACTAGGCACCATCCGGACCATAGGACCACTCGACCGAGAAAGAACATCTCACTACTGGCTGACAGTGCTAGCTCTTGACCTGGGAACAGTTCCTCTGAGTTCTGTGACTGAAATCTATATTGAAGTCACCGATAGCAATGACAATGCACCTCAGATGTCTAGACCTGTCTTCTATGCATCTGTAATGGAGAATTCCCCACCAAACACATCCATCCTTCAGCTTGATGCCTTAGATCCAGACTCTAGCTCAGAGGGAAAACTGACTTTTCACATCCTAACTGGAAATCCTCAAGGACTCTTCACCATTAACCTCATTACAGGTAAGACTGACCCAGCTCAGCATCTGTTTTTGAGGTTTCCAAGTGCCCAGAGCATGTTACATATTCAATATGAACAGCCCACACAGCTGCCTTTGTCATACCTTCCTTCAACAGCAAAAGTCCCAGTATCCAAATACGCTGTCTGGGGAGGCTAAGGATTGAAACCCTCAACCTTAGGGATGCCATTTGCATCCAGATGGCTTTTAGAATGATATAAACGTGCTCCTTTCAAAGCTCTGAGCAGAACCAAGCAGTGATTTTTAATCTTCCCCTTTATAAACAACTGCCCTATTGCAGAGCCTAAGCCAGGAAACACCCTTCTGGAGGTGACTATCTGTTCCAGAGACAGACCAAGCCACGATTAATGAAAATGAATCCCACTGCATTTAAAGGCTCCACCCGTTCTCCAGCACTATTAATGTTGTAAAATGTAGTAAGCCTCTTGTGCCATCTTCCTAGACTGTATCTTTCATCTGAGGATTAATTAGCAGATCTTTCAGAGCCATCAAAACCCGGCTGATGTTTTGTGTAAACAGCTTCCTCAAACTATCCTAGCAGAGCTGACATTGGGCCAGTCTGGCAAGGATAGCTATGCCAAGCCCTTCACGCCATCAGCTCCTTGGAAAAGGAAGGGAGGGCACAGAGCCTGAGTATGGGAGAGGATTAATTGCATGACTTTGATCTCCTGTGGATGATAAAAGCAGTTCACCTACTGCAGCGGGATAGAAGCTTGCTCTCAGATGAGAAAGGAGCTGGATGTATTGAAAAAGGCTAGTGCAGTCTCAATTATGTGTTACTTGTAGGGTAGTGACTCTGGCAGTCCTCTACAGCTGGCTAGGAGGGGGATGTTTAGAAAGACATTATTGCTCTGAAACACCGACATCCTTTTGGTTGCAAGAGATTCATAGGGTGTCTCTACATGGCACCATGCAGATAAATCTGGTGATGTCATCTGTGATCACTGCTACCCCCAGCTGTAGTGATCTACACTGTCAGAAGCTTTTTAGCCTGGTCAGGGCATTGCTTTGCATACAACATTCCCACACAGTCCAAACAACTATGCACAACTGAGCCCCATGGACAGCTTGCACAAATGCAAGGCCCCATAGAGAGGTGCCTTCAGAGGCTCTATTTTAGAACACCACTGCCTTGTCAATGGGATGTGAAGCAGTAACAGCTATGAAGACACCAGCTAGCTGCCCTCATCTGCTGAACTCCATCTTGCCCCCATGCACCCTTCAGGAAATTTAGCCCTTTCTGTGCTGCAGGCAGCAGGCAAACCTTTCACCCCAGTGTGAGTGCAGCCCTACAAAGCCACACTCTGAGGCTGTCCTGTTTTACTGTAAAATAAATAACACTGACAAAATCTGAATGTCTGCTAATGAGACACCTCACCTCTAAGCCAACCCTTTCATTCCCATTTTACACAAAAAACAGCTCTTTCATGAGTTATCTCCTACCCATCTCTCTTTACAGGCAAGCAATTTGCATGTGAAGAGTGATAAGTTTGTCAGTCCCATGAGCTGATCTTATCTCTTGGACAGTTGCTCGAGGTCTCTTTAAACCCTCTGCTTGGAGGTTGTTTAAGGACCTGCTTCCAAGCCTGATGAGGAGTCAGTTATCCGTTGTTTTACCTGCATGTCACCCAAAAGAACAAATCATTACCTGCAAATATTGGCATGAATTAAGCAGTTTATACCCTCATGCTCACTGTATCTAAAGAGATGTCATCTGCTATTACTGCCAGAAAGAATATCATAGCTTATCTGGATTTCAGGGCTGTAGGCAGCTTATCGGAAACCCTGTGATATTTTCATTCTGCAGAGAAGGGCATGCTAGCTGCTTCATTAAGTAGAATAAAAATATAACCTTTGGTGTCAGCCTGGTAGTGCAGCATTGGAAGATGAACTGCGGGTCTTTCAGTTCTCAGTCATTCATAGAATCATAGAAGAGTTAGGGTTGGAAAGGATCTTAAGATCATCCAGTTCCAACCCCCCTGCCATGGGCAGGGACACCTCCCACTAAACCATGCCACCCAAGGCTATGTCTAACCTAGCCTTGAGCACTGCCAGGGATGGAGCATTCACAACAGTACAGTCTTGTACAGGGTTATCTCAGTGCAGTGCAAATCGAATGACTTACATTTGAACAGGAGGAGAAAACACTGCAAGTATGTGAGCACTGCAATGCTTCTAAATCACTGATTTTTTACTGGATTTTTAGCTAGGATATGACCTTCATTTTTCAAACACAATAAATGAGTCTCTTCTTTCACTACCTAGAGGAAATGATCAAAAAAAGACCCAGAAACATTTCAGTTCTTGAAATGCCAGAGATCTGTATGATGCAGATTGCCAATACTCCTTCTGTGGTCAACCCCAAATCCTATGAGAGCAAAAAGATTGTGAGTAGGCAGAGCTGCTTATTTGTGATGAAGCTGAATCTCTGTCCCATTATTCAGTGATAAAACTTGAGGTTTCAAGAGGAAAGAGCAGAGCAGAGGCTGCTGCTCTTGGTCACACAATGTGAGCAAAGAACAGGATACTCTGCATATGCCAGGAGTTCCTTCAGCACCCAAATCAGAAGCGAGGCTCCTAAAGGCAGAAAAGACTGTGATCAAGACCTCTCCTTTTCTTCTGTTCCAAATCATGATCCAAAGACAAAGAATTCACACTGACACTGAAATAACCAGAGCATAGGAGGGCCAGAGGTCAGTCCAAGTCTTTCCTAGGCAGGCCACCCCTGGCAGAGGGAGAGAAGGAGGAAGCTTGTTCTCATCCTGTGCGCTAATAGGAATTAAGGTCCTGATTTACTATTACAACAGGCACGACTACACCCAGAATAACCTTGCAGAATAGCCCTGGATAATTATTCAGGGCACAGTGCCACACTATTACAAGTAACCTATTTCTGGTCCTGGAGCCATCTTGCTCTGCGTTTGAACCAGTATCTCACAACACAGGGATGGATTGGTCAGTGGAGACATAACCAGCAAGGCCCCTTGACTTCTCCTGAGACCTTACAGGGACACATGAATGGCTGTGATAACTGTCCTTCAGCAGGGCTTGACTCCTCTGGCATCCCTGAACTACCACAGAAGGGCTCCAAGCTCTTCCAGCTCTCAGTTCCTTAAAGAGGGTGGAGAAAAAGAGGGAAAATAAATGAAAGGATAATAAGAAGAGGGAATAAAACTGTGCAGTGAGATGAAAGCCTTCTGCCATCGGCAATGGAATCTCTCCAGCCCTGCCTGGCAGCTGGTGCAGAGCAGTGTTTGTGGGAGACAGAGAGATAGGTAGATACATGGAGAGATGGGCAGATAGCAGAGTTTAGGGTATTCTTTTGCTTGAAAGGTTTTCAGCTTGTTTTGCACCGGGTTTGCAGATCCTGATATGAAGGGGGATTCCAATGGAGACAGGACGGATAGGAATTGTGAGGCTGTGGCAAGAAGAGCCAGGATGAAGCCATTCATCCCACTGAAAGTCTGCTTAGAGAATGCTTTTACCTTGGACTATTCCTCTCCAGCTCTTATCTACTGCTTGTTCTTCTGGTGCTTCTCTGCTGTGTCAGTGTTCTTGGGCTCCCCCAGGATGCCTGTGGTTCCCTGCATTTCCCTGCATGGAAGGACATCCAGGCACAGCCTGCTCTGTAATCCTGAGTGGTGGTTCCACTGCCAGCATACCACAGGCTCTAGCTGACCATGAAGTAGAGTAAAGCAGGGTCAGAGCAAGAGGGAAGGCAGTAAGAGAAGAAAACAGGATCAGAGCAAGAGGGAAGGCAGTAAGAGAAGAAAAGAGAAGGTAAAATGGAAGCAACAGTGAGACAACCTCTTCCCTTCTCAGGCTCTTGTGAAAGCCCCAGTGCCTTTAAACCTGATTCTGGCTCTTTTAACTATCTTAGATTTTCCTCCCTGCAGCAAGGGCAGGGGGCCAGCAACCTCCACCCCAGCCCTGCTCTTGCCAGCAGAAGTTATTATTATTTTTCTGTTCCCTGACAACAATGCACTGTTAATTTTGCTGCTCCTGTTCCAACACGACCAGCTTTCCTCTCTCCCCTTTCCAGGCAGCAAGCAGAAGGATCGCAGACAATCCTTTCCCATTGCTGTGTGTAGATAGGGTGCCAGAGCAGAGTTTGTGGGGTCTGTATGCAAGCAACAGAAGGTTTCTGGACCTTCAGGTGAATGCAGAGCTTGGCCAAGTACAATTAGGACCTTTAATGGTTTTGTTCAGTCTCTATAGGATTCAGCAGAAACCTTCAAGGCCATATACAAGAACACAAATAAAGGACACCCACTTGATCACAAGTCCCATGGGATGGGCTGGCTGGTGTTTTCCAGAGGGGCAGTGGCTGTACTGATAACTCATACACATGTACGTGCACACGTGGAATGCTTCAGCTAAAAACTAAATGTGCTCTTCCCAGGTCCTTTTAAGGGGCATCAGAAAGAGCCAAGGAACTGTTTCCCTAGGCCATGAAAGCTGACAGCAGTTGTCCTTTAATAACAGTTTCCTATTCTAGCCCTCTGGCTTCATGGGGTGTATATCCAAGCAGCAACAAATAGAAATGTGTGTTAGCTCCAGCTGGCTTCTCTTGAGCACCACGTCCGATCCCTGTCTCCCCATCTCTGTGTGCTCGGCTGCTGTGTGAACACTGCTGGCAGTTTGTGCATCTTGGCAGCCACGCAGCACCATGGCTCCATATGGGAATTACAGTGATTAACCGTTAACCACAAGAGCTTTCTGGTCTCAAGGAAGAGCTGTAACTGGCTCTGGGGAGGGGAACTGGGAGCCACCACTGGGCACAGGGGAAGCGACAGAGGGAGTTTGCCATGGGTCAGGAGGAGAAGCAAACCCATTGACTTGTGACTCAACAGATATGAAGCTAAACCCAGAAATGTCATCTGGTAAGGCTCCCAACTAGGATATAGGATCTATGATAGGGAGTAGAGTCAGCTCATACTCCCCAGGAGATCTGAGCATCTTCAGTAATACAGACATTGAAGACAGTCATAAAGGACCATTCACTTCCCTTCACCACAGTCGTTCTTCTCCAGCTCTAGAAAGCTCAGCTGCAATCCTGCTTTCTTTCATTTTTATCATTAGGTCATGAAAGAACTTCAAGGTGTGGCCAGGCAGATCCAAATAATCGCTTTAGAGTGGTTTAAGTTACTTTCCGTCAGCTGGCACACAGAAACCAAGTGCAAACAAGGTGTTAGTCTGTCGCAACTGAATTTTGCAATCCAATAAGACTAGAAATATCCCCAGTGTGAACACAGGTATTGGGTGGCTCTGTTGGGAATATCTAGCTATGTGTTCTAGGGGCTTGGTAGGCCAAAATCATGACCCCCCAGAAGGTAACTGGAATTTTAGGCCTTGCTCCCCTGTCCTACCCAAACTATCAGGGATGTGGGCAGGAGCATCAGAGATCTCAGTGAACCACTGCTGCAACTCCTTCTTTGAGAGCATTTCCATGAATATCCACATAGTTGGTGCTATGGGAGCCCTACAGCCTCCCATGAGCCCAGGAGCTCCCCAGCCAGTGTGCTCTCAGGCCATGGCCAAGTCCTCTTCACCTGCCTAGATGTCAGAAGGAAGATAAGGGAGAAGAAAAAAACCCTATGACATACCTGCAAACAGAGTCTTTCAAATTATCTTGTCATAAAACATTAAAGAGTGTTGATTTATTATTGTAAAGGCATCAAATAAGTGTTTAGTGCAGAAGACAGTGCCAAATATGAATAATCCCAGAGAACAAGTGGAAACGGTTAACAATAGTCTTGTTCCAAGCAGCTGCTCCTTGCTCCATCCTTCAGCTGCCCAATGTTTCCTGCAGCCATTTGAAGTTTTCCCCTGCCTATCATGCTCAGACAGCAATGCACCAAAGTATGGTACAACTGAAGCAATACTGTTAATTAAAACTTTATGGCATTGGAGAGCTGAGATGGGTTCATGCAACTCTGATTTCCAAGTCTCAGGACACGAGTGCATGTGCTCACAGCACTGTTAATGCACATTGCCCTCATGCAAAGCTTTTCCCAGAGCTGCATGAGCCTGTATCACTGCTGGTGGTGGTCAGTAAAATTCATCCTGCCTCTTGTTTTTGAGACAAAGTTTATTCCTTTGTGAGGAATAAACACCATGAAAACAGTGACCATTTGGAGCAGGAGAGGCAGAGAACAGACAGAAACACTCATAGGTGTCAGAATTGATGACTTTCAGAAAATCATGCATTATATGTAAGATTTCCATCATTTGTAAAGCAGCTGTGAAAATGGTCCAGAGCTGCTTTTCCCCAAAGGGGAAGAGTCAAGGCACTCAATAAGGACTATTATCAAACCTGACACGGAAACACAGGCCTCAGCTCCATCCTTTCCACACTTCCATTTACTCAGCTCCAGGCACTGACAGGCCAAAAAGAGGCAATTACAGTGATTTTGCCTAAACTCTAGCTTATTACAGCCGCAATTCCTCCCTCCTGCATCCAGCCTATTCTCCATGGTTAAACTAATGTGTATTTTTCAGAAATCCCTCACAATCTTGCAGCTGTTAGAGGATTCATCCCATCTCTCAGCAAGGCTTAGATAATATACCAACATTATTACTGTCTGTGTGCCTTATTTTTAGCCTGAATGCATTTGTTCTAGCAGTAGAATAGAGGGCATTTCCCTAGACAGAAAATAAGCTTTTGTCAAAACACTGTAAACTACAAAGAGCAAGGTTCAGCACAGGGAAAATAGGAGTCGAGACTTGTTAAGAGGCCAAAGTTGTGCCAGTGCCTGCAGAATGTTTCTTAGAGGCATAAGAGAAGGTTTGTTTTCACACTCCTGCAGCCTTTCTCACCAAATGCCTTGACAAGCCTCAACTGATGCAGGCACCTTCTAGGTGTCCTCTGTCCTCTGTGGTGTCTGTAATCAAAGGAGGGCCTCCACATCGGGGTTCATGCTTGAAGTGGACAACCTGCCCCTGGGGGTATCTGTCTTTCTCCTCTGATCGCAAAGTGAGCCTAGAACAGGACAGGCAGGCAGGCTGATGTGGGGCATGCAGGGATCTGATCAGCCCTGGCTTTGCTCGGACGCTGACTCTTGGAGCTCAAAGGGTTTCTTTGTTGGCAGGTCTGATTTCTACAACTTCACGGCAGCTGGATCGAGAATACAAGGCTGAACATATCCTAGAGGTGGGTAATGATGATTGTAATTAGCTTTATTTACCTACAAGTGTATTAAGTCCTCAAAGAGCTTTCCTTGCAAGTTGGAGCACAGAGAAAGAATCTCATCCCATCAGCTCCCAACTGCTGGGAAACTTAATTAAATGGAGTGCATTGCCCTAAGAGACAGCTGCAACAGTACTGCGGGGTTTATTATTTCCTTACTGAAGACTGGAGCAAAAGGTCTGTTCTGGAAGCTGTGGGAATGCAGGAAGAGGATTGGAATTGTCCTCTAGCAGGACGGATAATAAATTAATGGGAAAAGTGCAAGCCAGAGAAACCCACCCTCATTTATCCCATTGCATCAGACATCGCTGTATAGCTTTGTATTACCAACCTCTGTCTTTTGCTGCTTCAAGCTATGCACGTTTACATTAGAGAGATCTTGAGGTGTTTCAGCCTATCAGGGTGATTGAGGATAATACATTTCTCTGCACAATGCAACAGGCACAGTGAAGTAAGGATGGGTGATAACTTGCCAAGCCACTGCTATACACGTTTTCAGTTATGTCACCCCTAGTGATGAATCTGACCCACTGTCCAGAGCAACTGCAAGCAGGACCCCTGCATTCACATCTCCCTGTGTATGCACAAGCCTTGCTGCCAGCCACAGTCATCAGACTTTACCCTATAGAGAGGAGCAATGACTCTGAAAAGGTTGAGGTACAAATGCAGATCCACACAAAACCCCTTGATTTAGTCATTGCCCATCAGGGTGAAGGCTGCTCGTGTCCTAGGTAATGACAAAGAGCTCTGCCACATTATTTCTTTCCTTGCTGGCAGGTTGCTGTATCCGACAATGGAGAGCCAGCCCTGAAGTCCACCAGCAGAGTCGTGATACAAGTCCTGGATGCCAATGACAGCCCTCCCAGTTTCCCCCACAAGCTCTTCATGGTGCAGCTCCCCGAGAGAGATGCCTCAGAGACACCATTGCCAGTGTACAGGCTGATTGCTTCAGACCGTGACCAGGGCCAGAACAGCCAGATCACCTACACCATCGAGGAGGAGGAGGAAGGGATATTCACCATCAACCCCACAACTGGCATGGTGTTCTCCAGGAAAGCTTTTCCTGCCTCTGAATACAACATACTCACGGTGAGAGGAGAGGGAAATACAGGAAGCCACTGGGAAGAGATGGGTGGAGAGGGAAAGGAGAAAGGCCGGAGAAACAGAGTATAAAAGGAAAGAGATAGAGAAAACTCAGCAGTGGGAGGAGAGCTTAAAGATACTTGGGTTACTGGGAGAGGAACTAGGAGGAAATTATGGGAAATATAGAAGGTAAGAAACTATTAAGAATGGAAGATAAGCTTAAAAGTAACTGTCCAGCCTACTCAGAGAGGAGCATAATGATCCATGATCCTGTATGGATGTTGACATAGACCTGAACTGTCTTTGGGTTTCAGTGCTGCCTCCATTTGGCAGTCTGATCAGGCCATGGGGCTTGGATACAGGTTTAAAGCCCTCCCACACTCTGCAGGTCCTTGTAACAAGACTTGTCATCCATGTCTCTGCTGTGGATTGAGCCTGGCAGCTCTGCTTGATGATCAAGAGGAATTTGGGTTTCATGGCTCTACCTTGGAATTAGCCAGATCATGGGCCACTGGGTGAAGATGTGTTTCATGGGATCTTGGCCACACTCAGACCTGAAACTCCTGGTGCGTGGGAGAAGCAGCTTCCTATGGGCTAAATCCTGATTGCATGTGCATTTCCCTGCAGGTCAAGGCAACAGATGGTGGCAGCCCACCACTATCCTCCCATGTACGGCTTCACATCAGCTGGATTGCCCGGCCTGGCCCTTCCTCGGAGCCACTAGCTTTCGATGAACCCCATTTTAACTTTGCTGTGATGGAAACAGATCCTGTAAACCATATGGTGGGAGTGATCAGCATTGAAATGGGCCCCAGCCAAGTGTGGTTTAATATCACAGGTGAGACACAGAAATGAAATCAGGGCAGCGGTGTCTGGCAGGCTTTGCCCCAGCTCCCTTTGGCTTTCAGCACTCACATGCCTGAGCTAATGATACTCTTTGCTTTAGGTGCAGGTGAGCTACAAAGAAAGATTTCTCACAGACACCAAAAGGCTTCAACAGCCATAGATAAAGGTGCTCACGCCAAGGGCAATTATCTAACACACTCTTTAAATGACACTGTGAGACTTGCCCATGTTTGAGGTGCTCTCCAGTGTCACGTGAAAGACAGGGCATGCCAGTCCCAGCTCCTCCTGTTAATCAAGTGACACTATTGCTTGTGATATTGCAGGCATGCCCCATCCCATAGTCTGAACAGGGAGCCAAAAGGGAAGGATTCCTCAGCAAAGTGGTCTGACCTAAATGGTGGTGCTCTCCTTTCCACTTCACAGCATCCCAAGGGATGACTTAGACATGAAACATGAAGCAACTCTAAGGCCTCCTCTAATACACAGGATGCTGGGGCAGAGGGGATGTGGGCTGTCGGCCCAGAGGACTCTTTAGGCAGTACATGTGCAGAACTGGTCCTAAGAATGAGAGCCAATTGTGCTCATGTAATTTGGTGTTTTGAAGTGGTGCTCCAATCTGCCTCGAACTGCCTTTCCCTGACACTGCCTGCAGGGCTTGCCCTGTCAGACAAAGCTGTAATTGGGTGAGTGAAGAGTTTTTCCTGTTGCTGTGCTGGGGAAGGATAATGGTGTATAAATACAATTAAGCAACAAAAGATACAGCGCTTCAAGCAGCAGACAACATCAGTGCAAGGCTTATCTGGCATTAGTAGTGTCAGCTTGGGTTTGCAGAATTAACGGTATATTCCTTTTGAACCTTGTTCCATCATTTCCTTGCTGAATGCTTTCCTGTGTGCTCAAACACATCTTTGCCAATTCCTAGTGCACCAAGTGCTACTCATGGCTGTGTTTGTTACTGTACTGGTGGAAGAGAACAGGATTACATTTTCCCTGACAGGGAAACAAAGCATCACCAAGAAGGTGATGCAGAGATCCAGGAGCCTTCATACCTCTTTCAAAAGCTCACCTTTCCCAGAGCACAAAGGCTCTGTCACTGGGGTTGATGGTGCATCATCAGCATCTTAATCTCTTTCCTTTTGGCACTGTGCAAAGGGATCATCTCTCTTTTCTCAGGGAAAGGCATCCATGGGTCTCTCTTTTCCTGTCTCTGCTTCTTTCTATCTCCTTCCAAGCAGGAAAGTGGTGGTCCAGATGGCTGGAAACCATTGCAGTATGCAATTTAACAACCACCCAAGATTTTCCCAGCTGGTAAGAGAATAAAACAGAATCCAGAACATCCAATAGCTGGGAAGGGAGAAGTTAAGACCTGAGATAAATACAGAAAACTGCTTCTATATCTCCATATCTCAGAACACATTTCACATGCAATAGACAACTACCAGGCCAGGAGCAAGCAAGGCATAAGAAAGGAGCTTCCTTGCCAGGGCTGAACAGCAGTAGTGTGAGGGACAGCCTTCTGCTGCTGAGCTGCTCAGGCCTGCAGTTCACTGCACTACGCAGCCATCTGGGTTGGAGGCAACAGGCTCTGCTCACCCTGGAAGCACCTTCTGCCTTCCCAACTGTTCCAGTATTGGACTTCTTCAGGTAACTCCCAGGCACCCAACTGTGCCAATGAAGACCATTGCTGATATGCCCACAGTGGGACCTTGAATTAGAAGCCAGCAAGAGCGTTGTTCAGCACTGTAGGTCCCTGATCCATGTGATGCTGCATAGCTGGAGACCTTGTGCAAATCAATGATCAAATATGCCTGTTGTAAACCTAGCCAGGACATCATACACATATGCCCATCCTTGACTCTTCTCATTGCCTCTAATTCACTCACCTTCCCTTTTGCACTCCTTTGTCACCATCTGTGACTACCTCTTTGTCCACCTTCTCCATGTCCTCTCTGTCTCCTGTGACCATCTATCACATTTCATATTGAGTTTCCAGCTTTAGGAAAAACTTCTATGGCACTGTTCCCAACCTAGCTGTGGCCAAAGAGTGGTACAGCTAGAGTGAATACCTACACATCCCCGTTCAAGGTGTATTGCCTGGCATGCCACATATCCGTGTCTGGGCTTGAGCTCCTTATGTGGCTTGTGTATAGTGTCTGTAAGGGAGATCCTCATCCTTCAGATCTCCAGGCAGCTCCTAGAATCCCTTCCACTTGCAGCTTGCTTCAGACAGGATTCTAACTGTAATTGCTTCCCTATTTCCTTTTCTCATCTCTCCCTTACTGCAGGTGGTGACGATGACATGGATTTTGACATTGAAAAGAGCACGGGCAGCATGGTCATTGCAAGAGCCCTTGATGCAAGGAAGAAATCAAGCTACAACCTGACAGTAGAAGTCACTGATGGGTCCACTACCATCAAAACCCAGGTAAAGCTTTTTCCTTAGTAAAGACCACATTTAAAATATATGTCAAAGGGAATCTTTCTTCTGAGTCTGCTGAGCTCTGGATCAGATGCCAGGCACAAGAATCTCCTTACACGATGATCGTACATTACACAGTGACCTGAATCTTTCCTTAGTACCAAGCTAAGATTTTGTTTTTGTGTTGCTGGAAACACAAATGGTCTATGGAAGCCTGCACGTTTCTTGCTGAACACAGCCAGCACACAAAGGCACATCCACACCACCAGCCAAGCTGGGATGGCAGTTCACACTCCTAGACCTCAACTTGCTCTCAGTAGCTCAGGCTGATCCATAACATGGTTGGGATAACATGCTGAGATATAAGGAAAATGCATATGCAGCTAGATCAGGCTTGGGTCCGTGGTACCATGTCACAGGTGTTCCTGGGACTTACCCATGTATATAAAGCCAGCACAGACACATCTACAAGAGGTGAGGTCGGGCCCTGCCCTGTGCTGCTCCAAGTGCATGGAACATCGATAACATATCAGCACCAAGGTCCAGGGACCACAAAGTGCAACTGAAGAGATGCTGTTGTGTCCTCTGAGTTGCCACATGAAAAGCAAGCACTGGAGGAAGAAAGCACATTGCTCTCAGGCATATCTCTAAGCCCCAGCTAAAATGGTTACTGAGATGTGCCCATCTTTACCTACCCTCAGGAGGGATATTCAGGGCTTGATCTTTCACCAGCAGTTTTCTCCACACACAAGCAGCAGCCAAAACTCTATTCCTCACTGCACAGGAAGACATAGAACGTGAATCACCCGTCAGTGACGTTTATCGTGGGAATTCACTGCGGAGGTTTGCAGGGGATGATGAGTGAGGAATGCTACCATTCCTGTGAAACCCAGTGCTAAGGGATGGCTATCTATCTCCACTATCTTCAAGTATTGTTCCAAATAAACAAACAAAGCCCCACCTTGCCCGCTGTGCATTCCCTGCCACCTTGCATTTCATCCCTACATTTATTTTGGCACTTGAGTATGCTAGCAGATGTCAGAAAACCTGCTTGTACAAAACACCCATGGCATGTTCAGGTTTGCCAGAGGAAGCAAATTATTACAGTTGGTTGGGACTTCCTAAGATGCAGCAAACACATCAATAGGGGGGTCAGGACAGTCAGGGTAGGAGATCAAACAGAAGAAACTAGGTGGCTTTGCAGGCAGGATTCAGGCTGGTCATTCATGGGGTTTGCTGTTAAACACAAAGGGGAAGGTTTGGCTAAAAATTATAGACTACAAACTGCTTCTGCATACCTTCTCCATGTACTGTTCTTAAGACAGGCCAGCCCTTGCTGCCTTTATCAAACACCCCCCTCTGCCAGCTTTCTGGTGTGTAATTAATGAGGGCTGCTGTGGAGGCACCAGCCAGTAAAGCTGGCACCACTGCTGAGCAACTGCTACTTTTCATGGCAGGCTGTGATGCCAAGTGCAGGCACGTTCAGTCCGAATGGATTGTCAGACTGGAGAGATTAAAAAATGAGAGGAAGCAAACTGAAACTCATTAAGGGAAGGCACAGCAGGCATTCCTTGGGGAGAAGGACAAAAAGGTTCTCGGTTACCATGCATGGCAAAGCCTCAAGAGTTAGAAAGCTGTGATGGTCACAAGGGCACAGCTACACCCAAGAGGAATTGGTGGCTGAGATTTTACATGGCTGCATAAGTCAGGTTGCTCCTATATCTCTGCTGTTCTCATCATGCTATCTCCTCCATAGGCATTTATCCATGTGATTGACATCAACCAGCACCGTCCCCAGTTCCTGAAGAGCCATTACGAAGTAAGGATTCCTGAAGATACCCCCTCAGGGAGGGAAATCCTTCAAGTCAGTGCAACAGACAAGGATAAAGGCAAGGGGCTCATCTACACCATCCATGGCAGCGTGGACCCCAAAAGCACAAGACTTTTCCAGTTGGATCCAAGTAGCGGGGCTCTCACAACAGCAGAAGGCTTCAGCTCCCATGCCATGCCTCAGCACACCCTAACAGTGATGGTGAGTCCTAGGCACACCCTGCTGAGTCCATCAGCTTGGCCAGGATATATGGGTCACTGGAGGAATTAAAACTGGTTGTGGCTTTTGCAGGAGGATTTATCTAGAGCAACAGTGAAGAGGAAAGCAGGGTGTTAACCTTTACTATAGAACCATCCTGGATAAATTTAGGTAACACCCTGCTTCCCTCTAACCATGCACTGAGCTCTTCACCTGCTGCTTTCCTTGGAGAGCCACTGGATTCTTATGTGGGAAAGTACAATGAATAATTGTTAATGTTTGGTTTCAAGTTGAGTGTTTGTGCTGAAACTTACAGGTTCATTCCCTTCCAAGGGAAAACACCACTCTCTGTAAGAGTCCTGGTGAGCTACCCGGATGCCTGTTCAGGCAAGGCTACTACTCTGAGTGTGACCGTACCTGCTCTTCCTCTGTCCTTCAGGTACGAGACCAGGAGGTCCCCATCAAGAGGAACTTTGTTCGAGTCGTCATCCATGTGGAGAACTGCAATCTCCACCCTCCGCAGTTCAGCAGCATCCATTATGAAGCAGAAGTGCTGGACTCAGCAGTGGTGGGCACAGAGGTTATACAAGTCAGAGCCCTGGATCAGGACCAAGGAGCCAATGCTGAAATCCACTACTCCCTTCAGGCAGGTGAGAGCCATGCAACAAGACTGTTTAGGCTATGAACATGCCTGCATTTCCATGCTTTAGCGGGTGGCCAGAGATTTGACCAGCTTTCTCTAGCTGTTGCAATGAACAGCAAAGGGCTGCACAGTTCTTAAATGCGATTTCCTTCCTATCCTAGAGAAAATACAGAGCAAGCAGGTAATTTTCATATTATGAAACATTACTAGCATCTTTCTTTAAGAAAACAATTCCATGTTGAGTCAGTATTATAAGAGAAAAAGTGACGAGTTAGAACAACTTAAAATCCTCTCTTCTCATCCATGGGAACTGAGGGAGGGATCCCTATTCAGTTGTTAGACAAAAGCACTCCGATTCCCACAACAGTCATCATGACTTCCACCATTTCTACCAAGAAATACTTTCTTGTGGCATGGTAAGCACACTCTCAGCATTGGTTGATGGTGGTTTTTGGTCGTACAAGCTCAGTGGGCAAGTATTTTATCATTCATTCTAAAGGTTAAGAAAATGTTTATGGCTGTGCCACGCTGCCTGTTTAGCAAGCAAATACTTTGCAGGAGACAAGCCATCCTTTGCTCCATCTTTCTCACTGCAATTTAGATCAAGGAATGAGGAGTTTAATTGCTCCTGAAGTATTGGTAATTATAAGCATGACAGGGCTTGAAAGAACTAGTACAGTCTGTGCTGCCATGTTCTGCACATGAGGCAAAAGCTTCAATACATGCTCTGCCACCACTAAATATGCTCAAATTAGAAGGGTATTTATCTCTAATTTACATTTTGATTGAATTGAAAGTTATCTCATAGATCTCAATGGGTTCATTGTTCTTAGAATTAAAATTATTTAGAAATTAATGAAGATCATTGTCTCCCAGTGAAAGCAGCAGATGTTAATTAGGTCTGAAGGCAGGAGCATCTGTGGAAAAGAGGTAGAGAAAAAACAAAGGGTGTCTACATTATTCACTTTGTAATTTCTCTTCTTTCAGGTAATGGGGAAGGTTTCTTTAGCATCGACCCATATTCTGGAATTATTACAGTTGCCCAGAAACTGGACCCATCCAGGCAGGAACGATTTACTCTTATTGCAAAGGCAGAAGATCAGGGATTCTCCCAGCTTAAAGATTCTGCTACAGTGCATGTCCGCATACGACCCTCTGATCGCACCCCTCCAAAATTTCCAGAGGCTGAATACATCACGGAGATCAGTGAATCCGCTGCTGTTGGCTCTCCTCTTATCCAGGTTTCAGCCACAAGCTTGTCACCAGTCAGCTATGAAATAAAAGATGGAAATGGAGATGGAGTGTTCTCCATGAACTATCAGTCTGGCCTCATTTCCACTCAGAAGAGCTTAGATTTTGAACAGGTATCTTTTTACCAGTTGAAAGTCCGTGGCACCAACATGGCTGGAGCATTTACAGACACAGTGGTACTCATATATGTCATAGATGAGAATGACAATGTGCCCATCTTCATTAAACCTTCCTTCGTTGGCTGGATCATGGAGAATGCTCCAACACAAAGTATGGTTCTGGACGAAAGCAATGCTCCTCTGGTGACCCACGCAACAGATGGTGATCAAGACTCCAATGCTTTGCTGGTCTATGAGATTTTGGAACCGGAGGTGCTGAAATATTTCTCAGTAGATCCCAGCACAGGGACATTGACCAGTCGTGCTGACATAGACTATGAGCTTACCCCAGTTTTCCACTTCAATGTGCATGCACATGACAGTGGAAGTCCCAGCTTATTTGCATCCAAGCCAGCCAAGGTGACAATCCATGTTAAAGATGTGAATGATTCACCTCCAGTCTTTATCAAAGACACTTATGAGCTTTCTATCTTGCTACCTGCCCACTCAGGGATGGAGCTTTTGTCAGTGCGGGCAACAGATGCAGATTCAGAGGTGACCTATAGCATCGTGGAAGGGAACCTTGATAATGCTTTCTACATTCACCCACTGACAGGTCTTATCTCCATTCTTAATGCTACTGGCCTGCAAAGCCACCGGGAACTCACAGTCAGAGCTGGTGATGGCTTATATAAAAGTACTGCTCTGGTTAAGCTGAATTTAACTCAAGCACAAGGTACAGGCTTAAAATTTGCACAAGATGTATATACAGCGACTGTGATGGAGAACTCTACCGATGAGAAGACTCTCACCATTCTTGGGGTCAAAGGATATCAGCTAAATGAACCACTTTATTATTCACTTTTGAATGGAAAGGAAAGATTCAAAATGATTCAGGCATCTGGAGTACTCCAGACCAAGGGTGTTAAATTTGACCGTGAAACACAAGACGTGCACGAGGTAGCTGTGGAAGTGAAGGACAACAGGAAACCACCAAGAGTGTCCCAAGCCACAGTCAAGGTTTATGTAGAGGATGTCAACGACAATCCACCACAGTTTGAGAACGTGCCATATTATACCTCTGTGCAGGACGGCACAGAGCCAGGTGATGTACTTTTTCAGGTGTCAGCAACAGACAAAGACATAGGGGATAATGGAGCCATTACCTACTCATTTGCAGAGGACTACAAATACTTTCGGATTGACCCCTACCTAGGAGACATCTCACTTAAAAAGCCTCTTGATTATCAAGCTTTAAATAAATACAACCTCCGAGTCATTGCTAAGGACAAAGGTGAGCCTCCCCTCCATGCTGAAGAGGAGGTTGTGATCAGCGTGAGGAACAAATCCAACCCTCTCTTCCAAAGCTTGTACTACCGAGTGAAGGTGCCCGAAAACATCCCCCTGTACACATCCATCCTCCACATGCAGGCTCGGAGCCCTGAGGGCTTGCGCCTCATCTACAACATTGTGGAAGAAGACTCCCTGAAACTGTTTAGCACTGATTTCAAGACTGGTGTGCTCACTGTCACAGGTCAGCTGGACTATGAGCTAGAGAAAAAACACACGTTCACAGTTAGAGCCACAGATACAGCACTAGGATCCTATTCAGAAGCCAGAGTAGAGGTGGAGGTGGAGGACATTAATGACAACCCCCCCGTATTTTCTCAGGTCATCTACACAGCATCTGTCTCAGAGAGTTTGCCAGCACAAACCCCTGTTATCCAGCTCTTTGCTTCTGATAAGGATTCAGGCAGAAACAAAGTGGTCTCCTATCAGATCTTGGATGATGGTTCAGATGCTACCAAATTCTTCAATATCGATGCCAGCACAGGACAAATAACAACAGCTCAACCACTTGATTATGAAAAAAATCAGCAGTTTCGCATGAAAGTAAGAGCTGCAGATCATGGGAATCCTCCACTTAGCAGCGACGCCCTGGTGATCATAGATGTGACAGACATCAATGACAACCCCCCTGAGTTCAGCCAGCTTCAGTATGAAGCCAAGATAAGTGAAATGGCGACGTGTGGGCACATTGTGATAAAAGTCCAGGCTCTTGACCCTGACAGTGGAGACACCAACCGACTGGAGTATGTGATACTTTCAGGCAATGACAACAGGCATTTCACTATCAACAGCACTTCAGGAATAATATCCATGTTCAACCGCTGTAAAAAGGACTTGGAGTCATCTTACAACCTCAGAGTTTCTGCTTCAGATGGAGTTTTCAAGAGCACTGTGCCTGTATATATCAACACCACTAATGCCAACAAATACAGCCCCTCTTTTCAGCAGAACATGTATGAGGCAGAGCTGGCAGAAAATGCTGAGATAGGTACCAAAGTGATAGAGCTGCTGGCTATTGACCCAGATGGTGGCCCATATGGCACCATAGACTATACCATCATAAATAAACTTGCCCATGAGAAGTTCTCCATCAACAATAAAGGCTGTATTTCCACCCTTCAAAAACTGGACAGGGAAAATTCAACAGAGAGAGTCATTGCCATTAAAGTCATGGCTAAGGATGGAGGTGGAAAGGTGGCATTCTGCACTGTCAAAATAATCCTTACAGATGAGAATGACAACCCACCTCGCTTCAAAGCCTCTGAGTACACACTGTCCATCCAGTCCAATGTAAGTAAAGGCTCTCCTGTCATCCAGGTACTGGCTTATGATGCTGATGAAGGTGCAAATGCAGATGTCATTTACTCCGTTGACTCTGTGGAAGATGTGGCAGAAGACCTTGTGGAGATCAACGCTGCCACTGGGGTTGTTAAGGTCAAGGAGAGCCTTGTTGGTTTAGAAAACAGAGCCTTTAACTTCAAGGTGAAAGCTGAAGATGGCAGACCCCCTCACTGGAACTCCCTTGTCCCAGTGAATCTTCAGATTGTCCCCAGGGAGGTGACATTGCCGAGGTTTTCTGAGCCCCTTTATACATTCTCTGCATCTGAGGATCTTCCAGAGGGATCAGAAATTGGGTCAGTCAAAGCTTTTGCCGAGGATCCTATCATATACAGCCTGGTGAAGGGAACCACTACAGAAAGCAACAAGGATGAGGTGTTCACACTGGATGAAAGAACAGGGGCTTTGAAAGTCAAAAAGGCCATGGATCATGAGACCACCAAGTGGTACCAGATTGATGTTATGGCTCACTGCTCACATCAGGAGACAGAGCTGGTCTCTCTGG
Organism: Forpus xanthops; assembly: GCA_032466535.1. Classification (NCBI taxonomy): domain Eukaryota; kingdom Metazoa; phylum Chordata; class Aves; order Psittaciformes; family Psittacidae; genus Forpus; species Forpus xanthops. Next base: position 73,021 of record JASSUY010034858.1, on the reverse strand, counting down.
TCTCTGTGAACATCCAAGTGCAGGACGTGAATGACAACAGACCTGTTTTTGAGGCAGATCCCTACAAAGCCTTTGTCATGGAGAACATGCCATCAGGAACCACAGTTATTCAGGTGACAGCTATCGACCAGGACATGGGAAGTGATGGACAAGTGACTTACAGTCTGGAAGCAGAATCTGGCAACCTCCGAGGACTCTTCACCATTGATGGTGAGAGCGGGTGGATCACCACACTGAAAGAGCTAGATTGCGAAGATCAGAACATCTATCGGTTTTATGTGGTGGCCACTGACCATGGCAGGAAAGTCCAGCTCTCTTCCCAAACCCTGGTGGAGGTCACTGTCTCTGATGACAATGATAATGCTCCACAGTTCACCTCAGACTTCTATAAAGGGTCAGTAATTGAGAACGCTGAGCCAGGGCAAGTGGTGGTCACACTGAGTACCATTGATGCAGACATCTCTGAGCACAATCGCCGGGTCACATGCTACATAACTGGTGAGTTTTACTTGGTTTTAAATATTCAGTGATGAACAATAGAGTATCAGCTCAGAGCAAGGATTTGATACCTTGTCAGACAGAATATGGACACAGAAACAGCGTTATACTGACAGTCCTATCAGAAGCAGGAGATGAAGCCTGAGTTCTGTCATGAGTTCATGACAGTTAAATGAGTCTGGGGTATCCAAAACTCTATAGTAATTAACTGCAGTGGGTGGAATTATCATTATAATAAGTGTCTCACCACTGAATCGTCGTATTTAGTTGGAAATAAATGAATGAGTATGTGTAAGTAATTTCACAGTATTGCAAATACATTTATTTACGCTTTCTTAACAGAGGAATAATTAAGATGGTGTAATTGTAATACCTTTTGGAAAGAGAGAAGCAGGGGTAGAGCAGAAAGGAAGGTTTTTCTCACATAGATACTGTGATGTGTATTTAAGTTCTTTGACCCAGCTTTTTCTCCTGCAAATGGCGCAGTCAGTTTACACATCACACATGTGTAGCCTGCCTTTATTTCTTAATAACCATATATATGCACATAGGATGCTTATAACTTTCTGTATTAAATATCTTTCCTGTGATGCCACTTTGACACTGACTTAATAAACAAGTAGGCCTCAGAAGGCCAAAGTTAACCACTGTGCGCACTCATGGATATTTGAAACTGCCATGTCAACCTTAGTGATGGGTTTGGCTAATGAGAAATACTAAAAGATGACTCTTGCATCCCTGAAACATCAGTTGTGTCAGCTAAAACTAACCGCTGCAAAACAACAGCAAAGTTACACTGGAATGTTTGTTGCACATCTGCACAAGTAGAAGCTTGATTTTATGGTACTTTCTGACCCCAAAGGATCTTTCACAGACCTGGAACAGATATTTCAAATTAAAACGTTCATTCAAACTCAAATGCAGACCCTTCAGGGTCGAAACATTCAGCCAGATCATGCTGCAGCCTGTTATCTATTACTGTAACCCTCCAAACCAGAGAAAGCATGCTGGTACTTTCAATTGGTCTATGGCATGCCTAACTATTTGCAGACCTTTGGGGGGAAATATTCCTATCATTTATGTCTTTCCATTTCTGCCATCTTACATGTAGTAGTAACTTCCAATTACTTTAAACCTGAGAGAATGCACATTTACATTGGTGGTGAATACCATGCACTCCCTCTACTAGGTACTTATAAACACAGGTCAAACTCTACCTATAAACATATAAATACAATTGTAAGTATAGCACAGCAGCAAAAGAAAGGACATGGTGAACATGGAGCCTAGCTCCCTGTTGTTCACATGCATTGATTTCAAATACGCAGTTACTAAATCTGAGCATAGGCTGGAGTGTCCCAGCATCAGAACAAGAGCTAGCAGAGGTCTCATTGTGCCTCCAGTTTCACCACCTCATCACCACAGTGTAAATGAAAGCAGAGAGTGAATTTAATTTACCCTGATGTACAAGTCCCTTCAGAGTCTAACACAAACAAGCCCTGTAAACAACTCTCTTCATTGCCTCCCATCACCTAATGCGCTCCCTCCTTCTGTCCAATGGCATGGGTTCAGCAGAGGACACCAGATCCTTGCCAGAAAAGAAGGATTCTCCAGGGCCAGCATCCACCCATTTAAAATCTGCTCAGTGTCACATAAGTAGGAGCAGCATCAATCTGGTGAACCAGAGAGCCTGCCTAGTCTGAACTTCCCTGTCTTTCATCGTTTGGCTCTTACAGAATGAAAAAATAGCCCAGAAAGTGCAGCTATATATTAAATACATCTGCAGGTTAAAAGGAAGTACAACTATACACAGTACTGTAACAGTAAGATTCAACCAATATCTGCAGGGTATTTGCAACTCTCAGATCCCTTTAGGAACATGCACTAAGAAAATATGACATGCTTTAGGAAGGTGAGACAATGTGGTTTTGAAGCAATGAATATGCAGGTCTACAGAACATTAGAGACATTTTTACCATCAGGAGTTGTTTCCTTCTTCCAGTGTAATATGCAGATAGTGAATAACAGAAACACGCAGCATACTTCTCAGCTGTGCAGTGAGGAAGATCAAATGCTCCTCATCAGCCTGATACAACATCAGTGCCCATTCTGTGTCACCATTGCAAGCCCTCCACATCTCCTAAGGGACCACCAGTGGACACATCTATATCCCCTTTTCTTACCACTTCTGGTTTTCATCACTTTAAACACCTCTTTTCCTTCCCTCCTGTCCCCTTTTAGATGGAGATGTACTGGGGCAGTTCACAGTGAACCAAATCGAGGGAGAATGGACAATTTCTTCCAAGAAGCCCCTGGATAGAGAAGATACAGAGAAATACCTCCTCAAGGTTATGGCCTCTGATGGGAAATTTCAGGCTACCACTGAAGTAGAAATTTTTGTTCTGGATATCAATGACAACAGCCCTGAGTGTGGTCAGGTAAGACATATGTCCTGGGACACAAGGGGCACAAGGGGAGAGTCTGGGAAGGGAAGAACACAGCAGCAAGGAAGAAAGAACAGTAAGAGCATGTGAAGAGGGTTTGGCTTGTCATAATTCTTCTCACACGATCCTGTTGCTTTGATTATACTTAGCAATTTTAATTAAGCTGCACGTCAAGTGAGAACATTAAATCTAGCCTCCAAGCATGTTTGCCAGCAGTAAGTGAGCTCCTAAGCATTATGAAGGATAATTTTTTGGAGATAAACAATGCCAGGAAGCCTCCTGGGTAGGGGCATGTAAATTACTGAGTTTTATATCCTGCTAAGCTGAGAGATTCCCATCAGGAGTTTTGTTACTGTAGAGAGCTGATCTCTGGTATGGATGTTACCCATGGTGAGAAAGAACAGATGTGGTTACTTCCCAAAGGAGATTCAAAGGCTTGTGTGAAATGAGCTCACTGGTCCAGGTCCACACCCCAGCAGTCAGCAGTGAGGCACATTGTGTTCCTCTATGAGCCATGTGGTTCATCCTTCTCTGCAAAGCTTTTGCTAGTCTGTCCCCCCCCCATATGGGATGAAGGTATTTTGGAGATGGTTCAGAGGCCAATGACAGCTTTGTCCTTACCAGATATTCTACACTGGGAGAGTCTCTGAAGATGCTCTGCCGGGTCATTTCATTTTGAAGATATCAGCAACTGATCCCGATGTCGGCAGCAATGCCCAGATAGCATACAGCCTCCATGGCCCTGGTGCAGAGGAGTTCCGGCTGGGCCCACATACAGGTGAGAGCAGGGCAAAGGATGCTTTTATCCTCTTCCTCACCCACTCCCAAGAGTGGCTCAACACTTACCTCTTGAACAGACAAAAGGACTGTTCATTCCAGGTCTCCCAAGCTAGGATGGGATGGCAAACAGGCAGGTTCATTGCAGTGTGGTACAGGGGAGAGGGAGCTCTGCATCTTCCTGCTGGCTTTCTTTACAAATACTGGCATTGTTAAAATGAAGGGCAAACACTATTCCTAACAGCCAGGCCTCAAGGAGGAGAGATCAGCAAGTACTTGGCTTGAGCAAAAGACAAAAGTTTTGAACTTTAAGAAACATTTTATCAGTTTTTGGACAGTATTTTTTCCCAAAGACACATGACGATCATTCTAGAGATCACCTGGGGCTCATTCCATTGCAGAAAGCTTAGTGCAGTGAGGTTTATAAAATCATTTAGGGGGTTAATTTCTATAGGAGCACTTTTATCCCATGACGGCATCTCTTGCATGAAGCTCAGCCCAACTTGCAGGACTCCCCATGCCAAGCCCTGCAAGGGTAGTGGCTGGCAGTGATCCGAGAATAGCCCCGAGCAACGTGGTGTGGACACATCACTGCTATTAGTTGGATTACAAACTATGTTCAAACCCTGTCTGTTGTCTCCCACGGTTCAGCCAGGGAGGCAGCATGCTTGAACCTCTCTGAGCTCTCCCGGGCTGCAGCTGCAGTTGCAGGAGACAAGACCATCTCCTATTCTTTCTAACAGGGGAGCTGACCACATCTGCACCTCTCGACCGTGAACAGAAACCAATGTACCATCTTGTGGCCAAAGCGACTGATGGTGGAGGCCGTTCCTGCCAGGCAGATATAACACTGACTGTAGAGGACACGAATGACAATGCACCAAAATTCTTCCCTAGTCATTGTGCTGTGGCTGTTTTTGACAACACCACAACAAAGACACCCATCGCCGTGGTTGCTGCCAGAGACCTTGATGAAGGTGAGTCAGAATGGGATTTACTTTTTAGTAGAGTTCATCTTTCATCCTGAATAGAAACTTTTGAAACCTAGGGAAGGGCTACAGTGATGGGCATACATGACTGAATCTTGGCGAAGATGTGCCTGGATCTCATTGCTGACGTGTCCTTGAATAGGAGGCTGGCATCAGCATTTTTGTGACACTGTAGGTAGTACAATATCTGTAGAAACATGCAAAGACAGACTGAGCACATGCTCGGTGACTGTAACCGATCCACATTGCAGAGTGTCACACACAATTTGTCTGGAACCCAAACTGGACAGAAGCTTTAGCAAAGATGGAGGTTGAGAATGAGCATCATAAGGAATAAGGAGCTTTAAATCTGGATAGTGTAAATGATATGGATGGAGAGGTCCTTGTGAAGACAAGAGTATTTTCAGAATCATAGGTAAGGCTCCTTAAAAAAGGAACTTCCAGTAAACCTCTCCAGCAGAGACTAGATTTACACTGACAGAGAAACAAGATCTTATTTATCTGCTTTGGAAGCAGATATGAAGGGAAATTATGTTTAAAATCAAGGAAATTAAAAATGGGAAGCACCACTAAATGCACACAGGTGATACTGGTAGATGATGGTAAGGGTGGCTAGGTGTCTGTACCTACAAATGGGAAGGGACACACTTGATGTTCATACAGCCTCCATTTTCCCTAGGAATTTAAGGTCATTAAGTACACATAATCCAAATGGATTAAAAATAAATAAATAAAGCCATCAGCATTCCTACCCATAAATTAGAGCAGCCTGTCCCTTATCCTTCCAGGTCTCAATGCTGAGGTGGTCTATTCTCTGTCTGACTCTGCCAATGGACACTTTTCAATTGAAGAAACCACAGGGGTCATCCGTTTGGAAAAGCCTCTGAAGGATTCGCAGCACTCAGCATTTGAGCTGACAGTCCGTGCTACCGACCGGGGCACCCCGGAGCCTCTCTCTGCTCTTGGCACTGTCACTGTCTCCGTTGTGGATCTAAATGAGTATCTGCCTGTTTTCCTTGCTCCTGAATACGTGGCCATGGTAAAAGAAGACGTGGCTGTGGGTACAGAGGTGCTCAATTTGTCAGCTTTGACAAGGGACAATGCAGAAAACACAGAGATCAAGTATGAAATTGTGAATGGCAATGATCATGGGAAATTCCAGCTCAACTCAAACACAGGTAAGAGAGTCTCATGCCTAAGCAGGTCCAGGCTGACCCAACATCAAAGGCTGTCTTTGTATGTGTCTTCTCTGGTTCTTCTCCATTTTGCTTTCATGTCTGCTCCTCTCTGCCTCTGCCCACCACAAGGGTAGGGAATACAGTCTTCTACCCTAAATTTTGTCAGCTAAATCACTTAAGCAGTGATCCAAATCTTACTAAAATTAATGGAAAGAGTCCTGCTATATGTCTGGAACATGAGACAGGTCTGTGGGAACGAGGAATACACAGAGAACCAAACAGGGAAATTTTTCCACTTCAAAATGTTGGAGAAGGTGCTTTCATTTTAAAGCCTCTCCATCTTGGTCCCACGAGGAACCTGCAGCCCAGGTTAACAGGCAGCTTTATCAGGTAGTGCTCAATGAATGTGGATAACCCCAATCTGTTAACCACGAGCAGGTGCTGATCCAGGTTTACTAGCCAAATAAAGCACTGCTGTGTTTGCACAGCAGTCTGACAAGAGGTGTTATCTATAGGCCAATGTTAGCTCCCTGAAAACAAGTCCTTGGCTGCATCATCAATGGCCCTCTGCCCTTGGCTGCAACATCCTCATCCACAGCACCTTCCTCAGCTTCTCTGCCCCAAGGCTCTTGCTAATATTTCCACACCAATCTTCTTATTAGTTTGTACGTCTTACAAAACACAGAACAATATCATTTCCAGAGAATAGTTTAGTGATGGTTTCAGTGCTGAACCCAGGAAAGCATCAAAATACACAGGCACATTCTGTCACCTCCTTCTTTATCACTTCTGCCTTATGTCTTCAGTACCTGTTCTCTCATTTTTTGATACCAAAAACTTCTTTCAAGGTTATATCTCTAGCCTCACAAATCACAGCTTCTCATTCCACACCTTTTTCTCCTGTACGACTCTGCATCTACATCAACACTGCTTTTCATCCTACTTACGACACAGTTCAGTGATGGTCTACTACTGCCCTGATCGCAGCTTTCAATAGCACTGCGGGACTCTCACCCTATTTTGTCTCAGATCTCTTCCAATCAAGATTTTTGTAGACATTCCAGAACTAAAGATTCTTTCACTTGATATCAGAATGAGGCAGGTTATGACAGAATCAGTTCAATTAGAGTTTGTGTTATGCAATGCCATGGCTGTCAGTATTCTGACAACCAGAGGAGGTCAAAGTTAGCCAGCATGCTCTCAGCTGGCAGTTTGACATTCATTTCAGTATACCTCCAGTATTCCAAGAAACCTTATGCGCCATTAGTTCAAAGTATCTTCTGTCTTTTCTTTCCATCTCCCAACACAGGTGCCTTATACATAAATGGGAGCTTGGACTTTGAAGCAAGTCATGAGTATTACTTATCCATTGAGGGCACAAGGAAGGGCTCAGCTTCTCTCAGCGATGTGACCATGGTGGTGATCAACATAACAGACATCAATGACCATGCACCAGAGTTCATTCAAGACCCTTACTTTGCTGATATCCGGGAGGATGCTGCAGTTGGAGAAATCATCCTCACGGTATGATCATGAAACTTTACCTATTGTTTCACTTGCGCTATGCATTATTTACTCTTCCTTTGCACTTTTCTTTGTTGTAGCTGAGTTTGGTCTTGAAAAAAACCTAATGAATGACATTTATGTAAGCCACCTTCCTTCTTCCTCTTCAATTGAGACAAGCTCAAACCAATATCCTTAAATAACAAGCAGGGTCCTGCTCCCATTCCTCCATATCAAGGACTTATTTGCCCAAGGATCCTAGATTTTTTTCTCCAAACAGGTGTCAGCTGATGACTTGGATGGAGCAATGAACAATCAGATCACATACTCAATTGTGGAAGGGAACCCGCTGGGACACTTTGCCATTCAACCCAAAAGTGGGCAAATCAGCATTGCCAAGCATCTAGACAGGGAGGAGGTGAGTTCAACAGAATGGGAACAGGAAGGCTAAAACAGATATGCCCCAAAAGACTGAGGAGGCAGTGTATTCAATTACCTCCTGTTTTCTGAATGATCTATTCATAATACTGTAAGCAGAAGACAAGCCTTTTCTTTGTTCATTTTCTAGACTCATAAATTCTGCTGTAGAAAGGCTGGGCTTTAGGGAAGGCAATATAGCCTTCAGTGGTCACAACTCTGGGCTTTGGTGTGCTCCACTGGTACTTCAAGCTGGTTGGGCAGGAGTCAGCCCCAAACTGGCAACCAGCATGGTTGGTTTCTGCTTCTCTGCATCAGAGCATTACAGAAAACAGGTATGGGCAAGAGATGGACAATCTCTCATTCATAAAACAGTAGTAGCTCAAACTGCTATTGGCAGATGTTTATCCAGTTTGGTCTCATCCATCTTAATGGCAAGTTGTTTCCCTTCTCTGCAAAACTATGGTGAGGCTGATTTTATTTTCCAAAGTGCTTTGAGATTTATGGATGCAGAGCCTTAGCCAAGGGCAAAGCTATTGTTATGGTGCAATGCATGACCTCAAACATTTCACAAGCTACAGCAGAGTAAATCAGCATAAAAAACCCACCTTTCCTCCATTTCTCTAAGTAATCATGCACTACAAATCCTCCAGATCCCCAGTTATTCCCTGACTGTTCGAGCCATGGATAACGGCCATCCTGCCCAGTTCAGCGATGCTGCTGTGCGTGTCCACGTGTCTGATGTCAATGACAACCCTCCCCGGTTCTTCCAGCTCAACTACAGTGTGGTGGTGCAGGTAAACCAGGAGGCGGTTTGTTCTCCCAGTCCATTGCAGGGTAGTAGGGTACTCATGCACAAGCTACAAAGGCAAGAGGCAGCCATAAGGCATGCTGTTGCATCACACTTATTGCCACAAATAGCTGAGAGCATCTGCAGGGGCAGATATTCTACCAACAGATGCCATTGTTTCTGTCCAATAGTTTCAGGCATTTCCTGTCCTTTCAGTACAGAGAGTGCAGAGATTTTCACACTTTCCAAGGCTGATGTGCAGCCCCTTTCTCCCTTGCAACTGACCATGTCTACACCACAACATAAAGAGCAGGCCCAAGCACATGGTCAAGCATCATCATGTCTGCTAGGTGCAGCCAAGTTGTCGCTTTGACTCAAGATAACTATATATACTCAGAAAGAAAGGCAAAACATGATTTCATCTGTACTTGTGCTGGTATGACTCAAGGGGAAAGAAAAGGCATCATTTCATCTGTCTGTGCTTAGCTGCCACATAGGTAATGCTAGGAAAGGCAGCTCCTTGCCACAACCAGGTCTCTGCCATTGCTGGCAAGAGACTCAAGTTTGTGTGTAACAGAGAGATGCGCAGGGGGATGTAGGAATTGTTTCCATGTGGGTTCTTCTCTCTTTGCTTGCTTTCCTGCATTAACATCTTTCTCCATTTCAGGAGAATGCTCTGGTGGGTACCAGCGTCCTGGAGCTGATTATGAGTGACAGAGACTCTCCAGAAAATGGGCCACCATACTCATTCCGGATCACCCAAGGCAACGACGGGAATGCTTTTGGTGTCACCCAAAATGGTCTGCTGGTAACGTCATCTGTCCTGAACAGAAGAATAAAGGAACAGTACCTACTACAAGTCCAGGTAAAGCCTGCCTTGCTGTCCTGGTATCTGGATCCTCTGTCTAGATTAAGTAGTAACAAAATTAGGGTCACATAGCTGGAGGCAAACATCTCTGGCTTTGGAAAAATCCAATCCAGGTACATACTGTGCAGCTTGTAACCAAGCTCAGAGCTCATTTCTCCACACAGCTTACCCACAAGAAGCAGGGGGCAGCTTCCTCATTGATAAAATCAGATAGTGTGATAATGAGAAATACTTTATCAGTTTTCTTGGATGCTTTTCCCAACATCATTCTAGCAGCTTCCAGTTTAAAGTGAGACCTGGATCTGGTCCTACAAACTTTCTCCAATTATCCTTGTCATTTAAGAAGCTGTTTAAAGTCCTCTTCAAATAGGATTTCTACTGTTGCAGAGTGAATTAGTTATTTTTCAGTGTTAGCAATAAGAATAGTAGCAAAACAGAAAGATAACATGTAAAATACACACTTCTTCAGTAACAGTAGTTGCTCTGAGAGCTAAGTACTACTATATTATAAATCTCAACCATCAACTGCCTAAGATTAGGGAGAAATTTATTCTGTAATCTGAGTATTCACATTTTCTATTTTGAGGTTCCTTAACTCATGCTAGACAGACACTGTCACAGGTGGAATAAGGGCTTAAATAGTCCAAGAGGTGAACAAATGCATTGATGTGCATAACTGCTTTGTACATTCAGTTACGGATGGATTCTCAAAGACTGGCAACATCTCTAAAGATGATTAATCCTCAGGAAATCAGAACTGCTCAGGTGTGCCTGAGCTAATGATGAGCACACATGGAAATTAGCGCAACCCCACCACTAACAGAAGGTCTCAACCAGTCCCCATGCTGGAAGAAATTTCCCTGGGGCCATCTCCAGGCAGAGGTCCAACAATGCTGCCAATATTTCCCATTCCTTCTCCATTCCCATCCTGCTGCCTGACAGCTTCCACCCACTGCTACCTGCAAGGCACTCTTCCTTCACAAGACCTTATCAGCCTATCCAGTTAGGTGAGGTGACAGTAAGTCAGCAAGTGGCTATAACAGATCCTTCTGTTCTCCTTGACAGGTCTCTGACAGCGGTATCCCTCCCTTGTCCTCATCTGCATTTATAAACATCCAAGTGACTGAGCAGAGTCAGTATGCCCCCTCAGCCCTTCCCCTGGAAATATTCATCACCACCAATGAGGAAGCTTTCCGAGGTGGTGTTCTGGGCAAGATCCATGCCACAGACCGAGACCCCCATGACACGCTCGTGTACACTTTGGTGGCAGAAATGCCCCAGAAGGGACTCTTCTCTGTTGGGGCTGCAGATGGGAAGATTGTTGCTGGGAACAAGCTTCCCCATGGACACTATCTTCTGAACGTGACAGTCAGTGATGGTACATTCACAGCCACCACCAGCGTCAATGTCCACGTGTGGTGCTTCACGCAGGAGGCCTTGGACAAGGCGGTGGTGCTACACTTCCGACATCTCTCCCCTGAGGAGTTTGTGGGGGACCATTGGCGCAACTTGCAGAGATTTCTGGGAAACATCCTTGTCACCCAGCGCCAGAACATCCACATGGCCAGCTTACAGCCTGCAGCTACCTCTGATGGAGTGGACCTGCTCTTGGCTGTTGGAGAGCCACATGGCTCCTTGTATGAGCCTCGGATCCTCGCTAATAAGATCACCCTGTCGGCTGGGGAGATGGACCAACTTGTTGGTCTCCGGATGAAGAAAGCAATTCATGTGCCGTGCCATGGGTCAGACTGTGCCCACCGTGTCTGCAAGGAAACCATTCAGCTGGATCCTGGCATGATGTCTACTTACAGCACTGCCCGACTCAGTGTTCTCACCCCACGGCACAGCTTGGAGCAAATCTGCTCCTGCAATGGTGAGCAATCCTTCCTGCTGTCCTGCCCTCTAAACCTGGGCATATTGTGTTTTCTTTCAGTACACTATAGAGCACATAGTCTTTCCAAGTTGCCCAATGACCAATAACTCTGCCTGCAATTTCAAAGGCAAATCAAGACCCTTAGAGCTTGAACATTTCACAGTGATTTTTGTTTTAAATTAATCTCCTGTAGCATTTAATAGCAGCAGCATCTATCTCATTGGGAAAAGTCACTCATACCTAGCAGGTAATGAAACTCAGTGACCTCTGAGCTCCAGTGTTGTAGGCTCAACAAAGCACAGACTGACAGATCCAAGGAAAGCCAGATAAAGCGTATTTGTTATACTCACTCTAGTATAGTTCAAGAAATAAATGCAGGGAGCAGGAGCAGAGGTTAGCATCACTTGGGCAGGAATGGTAAAGGATACCACAGAATAATGTAAAGACCTATTAAGGATAAGGAAATTCAAGGGTCTTATAAACCACACTGAGAGCATCCTGAAGGTGCTATAGGACAGAAATAGCCAGACTTCTATTGCAGGATTGTTTTACAGTTGAGTACATAGATTAAATACAGGGAGCTCCAAATGGGAGCTGTGGGAGACGCAGTGCAGCAGTACATGTGTCACAGTGGATGGGGCTGCTCCTAGACAGTTATGGTGTCAAGCTAGGAAAAGAGTCCATAGTGTCAAAGCATGACAAAGATGAGACCTTTCACTCATTCTCCCTACAGGAACAGCTGTGAGGTTTGGGGGTCACAGCTACATTTGGTACCAGCACTCACACATTGGCTCCTGGCATATGCATTTTCGCCTGAAGACCCATCAGCTGCACGCTGTCGTGTTCTACGCTAACGGGACTGACCATGCCACTTTGGAGGTATGTACTGCAATGTGCAGTGTAAAAACACCTTACTCTTTCAGAGAAGGGAATCACAAAGAGAAGATGCAATAGTATGTACCCTTAGTAATTCATCTAGCTAAAATATGAGACTTGGGAAGAACAAATGAGAACCAAGCACAGTCCGGCAATTGCCGGAACTACAACTAGTGAATGTTTTTTACATCTGTGAATGCATGTGCTAATCCCTGGTCAGGATGGTAATCATATACCAATATCATAGATCTGCATCACCATCTTTCCTTACAGTTTGCTTCTCCATCCTTCTCTCTTATCACACCTCTAAGGGCAAAGAATTTATCAGGTGGAACTTTTCCTAGACCAGACTGCTTTCACTACAGCAAAAGGCGAACTTCCTTCCCAAACCTTAGGAGTGGAGTCAACTCCCCCCGACCACACAAAATGTCTGCCAGCCCACAGTATGGTTCAATCCAACAGACAGGAGGCAGCCACATTGGGCTAGAGGCTTGGGGTAACAGGGTAGAAATGAGAAGGGCACAGGTGAATTCTGAGATTGGGAATATCATTACCAGCCTTTATCTGCATCAGAACATATGCCAATGAGGTCAAATGGGCCTCAAATTAAAGGTCCTTTACAATAATGAACAGAACAGACAAAACAGGAACCTTATATGTAATTTCTCAACCCCCCACCCTTTTCAACTGCTTTCTTCAGGTGGTTTTACTGCTTAAGACACCTGCAGAGCCAGGAACATTTCAGTCTGACTGCTCTCCTCTCTCTGGCTGCACACTGAGTCTATCCAGCATTCAAAGATCATCTCCCTCTTCCACTTTGGCAACAGGAGGAAAGAAGCAGATAACTAAAGAATAGGGGTTTTGTATATTCCTCTTCAATTAAATTCAGACTAACTGGAGACCAAGGTCATAGGACATACCAGCTTACAGAGATTTGTCTCCAAGACGAATCGCATTGAGTTATACACACTGTAACCTACCTGGAGTTGTTCATACTGGCCCCAAATTCCCTCATCCCTTCTCACAGGAGAATGAAATATTTTTCTTTCTGCTGTTATAAAAGACTCACATAGACAGGGATCTGCACAGCAGCTAAACCCAGAGACCTGCTCACTGTGCATATTGCAAGCTCCTGCGGCCACAGCCATCGCTCCTTAAGAGCAAGAGCAGAGAAACATCACCCCTATATCCTATACCCTCCAAGTGTGATTTTAAGCTGTACTGTAAGGGGCTGATGAGAAAAACTTCTCAAGAGGAGTCTTTAGCTTTGTATCTCATCCCTGAGAAGGAGAGTCACCAAGCAGTCCAGCAGAAGGAGTCCAGAACTCCAGATGGTGCTCAGAAAGGTTGAGATGGCAGCAAGCTCTACCGAGCCAGATCTAACACACAGAGTCAAGAGAGAAAAGAGTCATTACTGGTGAAGTTCAGTGTGTCCATGACCTGTACTCGGATGTCTCCGCAAGCTTTTCAATAGGAAACATTCATAAAGTCTCACCATAAAGTTGCCTGTGAATTATTTCTTCCCCAGCTTACTTTATTTACAATAAATCAGGGTTCAGACCTTTTCTAGACCATCAGGCCTGAAAGGTACTGAAGGAATCCCTCAAGACTGCAAGCTTTGTAGGCTGCATTACTCCAGGCATGAGCCAAAGCTTTGAGAGAATCAGAATTGATGTTTCGTAGATTTGGTGAAGAGGACGAGTTCTGCCAAGGGCATGCACACCATCACCCTTCCAATCACTAAGCTCTCCTGATGTGCAGAGAGAAGGTTGCAGCAAGAGGATGGCAAACCAGGCAAGCTGGAAAAGACTTGGCAGCCTGTCAGTTCTTGCTCCAGGGAATCGAGTTCTCAGCTGTCTCCCAGCCCCCAAAATTGATAAGCCCAATCTACAGACCCATCTGAAGTGAAAACATGTTCCTCCAGATAAAGAGAAGAGTCAAAGCTCTCCAGTGTGCTTGCCAATTGTGCAAAGAGATTTACACACATGTTGCCCTGGGGCCCTTCCATGGCATGTGCCAGCTGCACATAATTCTTCCTTCCTTCAACAGTTACTCTCTTCTCCAACTGGGATTTATTTATACCATGGTCTTCTTTAAAAGCTAACTGTTGTCCTGCTCTGCCGCTGACTCCTCCAGAGCAGCCCCATCATATCATACATAGGTTCCCCTAGAGTTCAGCGTAGCACAGAAGCACTCCTCTTCTAGCCTCCAGAGAGCATCACCACTCCTCCCTGACTCTAATACCCCCAAGGAGATCTTTTGCCTGGGATTAATTGCTTGATGTTACACAGCAAGCTCAGCAGGTTTTCCATGAGTGTTTCGTTCCATCTCTTTTCTCCTTCTCCATACACTCTTGGTTTCTGTAAGAGAGAAGTTTTATCAACAAAGCAGCGGGGAGAAAAAAATGAGACTTCACCCTGAAACAAAGCCTTTCGTAACCTTTCCTTTATCCTTCCTCCATATGAGTTTTAAAGATTAATCTTGGGTAGCATATAAGAATTTTTGATGCCCCAGTTTAATGCAGGGGACAGCGGTGTGGCTCACTTTCAGCAGCTGAACAACTTGTCTCCCTCCTATCTACTGGAGATCAAGGATAAGATTACAATACCTATCAACAGCTTTGGCTTGGCTTTCCAGCATGCTGGTCAGGAGCAGGGCACAACAGTAATTCCTTTCTCTGCCTCTCAATTCTTCTTTGCTTCCTCCAGAATTAGCTGCCAGTGCTCCTCCTCAATGATGTCCTTTCAGCACCCTCATCCATGCCAAAGGGGCAACTGCTCCAGCACCTTCCCCACTACTAACAAGACTGAGAACAGAATAAAAACCATGTGGCCCAGAACAAGAGTCCACCTGTGACTAGTGATGAATAGTCTCAATGCTGGGGCTCTGATTAGGCTCAGGAAGGGAGGAGAAGGGGCAAGCAGGACTATGATCACATGGCTCTGCGCCTTGTTATCTGGAAAGATCAGTTTCCCTCCTTGAACACTGGCCAAAGCTTGCATGGAAGGACTGTGGGTGAAATTGTGCCAGAGAGATGAAGGTGGTTTGCAACATAAAGGAGGTTGCAGTCACTTAAACAGGCTTTAACTGACTCATGCATAGCTTAATCTGAGTGAAGGGGGCTGATTGGTCCAGCTGGTTGTTCTTGGAGTCTGAAAGCTGGGATTCACCTTGGCTCTCCATGCTTAGGCATGGAGAGAGAGGAACACAGAAGTGTTGAAAGCCTCTATGAAGACAGGTACTTGTATCACAGCTAACTGTAGCTTCTGGGACATGTTTTGCAGATGGTTAATGGAGTGCCTCAGCTTGGGTACAGCTGCCAGGGAAACTACACCAGGAACCTCTCCTCCTCACGTTTTGTGAGCGATGGTGAGTGGCACTCGGTGTTCCTGGAGGTGAAGAACACATCCATCCGCCTGCTTGTTGATGGCCTTGGAAACGCCTCTCTCCAGCTGCCAGCAACCTGTAGTGTGTCCCAGGGCAGACGAGACTTGCTTTTTGGGGGCCTCCGGCACTCACCCCATTCACAGAGAGTCATGTGGGGGTTCAGGGGCTGCCTGGACGTGCTTGCGATCAATGGCAGAGAAGTGGTTCTCCTGCCAGGGAAAGGGCAATCAAAGGAAGTCGTGGAGGAGATGGGGATAAAGCAGTGTTGCTCCCCCACCGGTGCCTGCAGCAGCAACCCATGCCTAAACAATGGGATGTGCTCCGAAACTCATGGAGGAGGTATGTGAACATCCCACACAGAGCAACGGGAGAGCAATAAGTAGTGAGGGGAGGGGAAGATGTAACCTATTCATTACAAGGAGAATCGGAGGTCCAGGGGGACCTCAAGTGATTGTGACTTGGAGCAGCAGCAGTTGGGGGATACGGGATCATCATCCTGGCTCTCACCAAGGGGACCATGGCCCAGAGGGCAGGAAGGTGTTTCTAAGGCGTGCACATGACCTAAGAGAGCCCAGTGCTGCCAAAACTCAGATGCAAATAGGAATTCCACCCACCCCTCTGCATCCTCTTTGCTTAAGGAGCCCTTAGCAAAGCTGGAATCAGGCAAGATGGGATCATGCAGCAATGGTGTCGGGGCAGAAATAAGACAAGATCTTGCTCTATTCCCACTGCAGTCAGTGACTCCCCAGGGCTATGGGAAGGGATATGGGAAAACCATAAGCTCAAATCCAAGAGTCTCAAGCTAACACAGGGTGCATGTGCTCAACAGAGGTTTGATATCCAGCTCTTCCCAAGACAACCTCATCACTGCCCCATTCCTCCCATCGGGGGCTCCCTGCAGCCAGCTGCATCAGAGGGTCTATCAAGATGGATACTCTGAGCACCTTGGCCCTTCCTTGGGGCAGAGGGGTGTTTTCCAGGCTGCTGTGTGGGGCAGAAGTTCCTCCTGGAGCTCTGTGCTCTTTGGGTCCATTGCCAGATCCCACACCCTGCCTGGGAGCAAGCGAGGACAGAGGAGGGAGCACACCTCCTCCTGCTCTGCCTGCAGCCTCTGGGAACAAGATTCCCAGCCCTGTCGACTCAGCAGCTGCCTGGTTCAGGTGAACTTGTTTGACACAAGGTACATCTGTACTGAACAGTTAGCCTGGCTGGCATCACACCTCACCTTAGCCTGGAGACCCTCCGCACTGAAACCCCCTCTGGCTGGGATGGAAGGGACTCAAAGTCTATGAGGGGAAAACTCTTCTCTGTTCTAAGTCAAGGCATCACCTGCTTGCTTTGTAGATGGTGTACAATGGGAGCAGGGAGGAGGAAACCAGTCATTCACTAATAACCATCCAGTCCTCTTTACATAGCTTCCTTCCAAGGTGATCAACTTCCGCAGATGGCCCAACTGCCCAGGAAAGAGCCCATGGAACAGACCCCAGGCAGAAACACACAGAGCATTACTGCAGGGAAGGGGATGCCCAAGGGACATTTAGTCTGTGAGGTGCTTGCCTGCCTTGAGCACTGCAGGCTCACTCCTGTGGACCATGGGCGAACAGCACAAGGTTATGTAAAGCTGTGCTAAGAGATCTCGGGCATGGGATTACCTGCACAGACAAAGACATGTCCATGCAGGTGAGCCCGGGTGCGCCACGTGGCTGTGTGAGAACGCATCCGTGCGGGAAGGGTCAAAGCCAGACCAGCACCACATCAACCACAGGGATCAACACGTGTAAACCCCTGCACACGGAACACGTGTTTGGGCACACGCAGCCCCATAGGCAATGTCCAGCACCTGCTGCATGAACACCGGCACGTCCTTGTACAACCGCTAACACACACGTGGGAGCAGGTCTGTGTTCACCCTGTTCTCTAAAGCAGAGATGTTTAAGCTGTCAGTGAACAGCACTTCTCAAGCATGCTGTAAGGTGGAAACTCTGAACTTCCCATGTGGCACCAACAGCCAAGCAATTAGCAGGAGCTCAGCACAGCCAGGGACATTCCCACGCTTAGGGCTACACCAAACAGCAGCCAAAAATGCGCACAGCAGCAGCCCCCTCTGAGTCCCCAGCTATGTCAGGTTTCTCTCTGGCTGCGAGCAGACACCTCCTGTAGGCAAGAGAAACCTGACATGTTGAGGCAGGTGCTTCATACCACGTGGACTCACAGGACTAAGTACTTCAGAGAACAATAAGGTACAGAGGACTGCATTTAGCAGAGACAGAAATTGTGAATCAGCCAGTCAGGCTCCCCTTCCTTTAAGCTGAATCAGCCCCTACCTTCTCCATGCATTAAAGCTGTGCCCTGAGTGCATCCCTGGTAGGGAAGGGTCTGTGTCAGGAGAGGACAAGGTTGACTTCTTGCTTAAATAGCTCTCTAGTGCCATTGCATTGTCCCAGAGTGGTAAACCAGCCTCAAGCAACCACTTCAGGTCCTATAATGTACCCACCAGCCTTCCATATGAATGGCTTGGGTGCCCCATAGCACCTTCTGCAGCAGCAGGTACCTATGCTTAGGTAACTGGGTTGATCCCTCTGTGCGTGCCATCAGCGCCAGGCACTGGTCCTCCTGTTCTTGCTAGCTCTTCCATAAGGATATGGTCTCTATATGGCACTTTCTCACCCTCTCCAGGTTACACCTGCATCTGCCCTGGGCTGTTTTCCGGTGAGCGCTGTGAGCTCGGGGACAGCCCCTGCGAGTCCAAGCCCTGCCTGCATGGGGGAACCTGCACCCTCTCTGCCACGGGGTACTCCTGCCACTGTCCTGACTGGTACCTGGGCGAAAGGTAAGGTCCAGGAAGGCTTTGGGATGGGTGATCTCCCATGGTGGGGGAAAACAGGACCTCTGCCAACAACCACTGCACATTTCTGGAGCTCACCGCATCCAGACTTTGGGGTGCAAATGGCATGTCCCTGAGCACTGGAGCAGGGAAGTGACTAAAGGCAGAGCTGAGTAGACCGGGACATAAACAGCTCTGCCTTCAAGTGGTCACTGCCCGTCTGTGCCCATCTCCTCTGATCAGGACAGGAAAACAGACAGCTCTCCTCACAGATGCTTTGAATGCCCCTCCAAGCGCCCTGTCCTGCCTCCAGCCCACCGTGATGAGGGATGCCCAGCACAGGCTCAGACAGCATCACATCCAGCTCACCCCTCTGCTCATTGAACTCTGGTCCTTGGAATCAGTGCAAAGCCACAAATTATTCGCGCAGCTCTTGAACCAAAAGCGTGTGATCCGCTCAAAACTGGGCATTAGGTGGCAGTGTGATACCTGAAATCACCGGTTGTGCAGCCTCAGCCTGTGGTGGTGCACCTCAGCTCACAGCCCAAAACCACTCAGAAAGAGAAGCCCAAACCTCACAGAGTTTGTTAGGTAACAAGATAAAAAGAAAGGAAAGCCAACTGAGTACTGCATATTGCCCTAGCAGGGGGACATCATCACTGGTGGAAGAAAAGGTTCCCTGTACCACTGGGGAACTTTCAGGTCGTGTGGGGCAGAGCAGGACAATCAGAAATTCAGTCCCAGTTCTGCAGTCCCTTCAGGTGCCAGAAAAGCTCCAATACGGGTGCCCATCACCACTTCTCAGGATAGATCTTCCCCAACTGTTTGCTGCAACCTGTAAACATTCACAGATCATCCTGAGACCCCAGAGCTTGAAGGACAAATGTTGGCATAAGGTTAGAGCACCTCAGAGTGACCCTGTGCTCCCTAATTTAAAAGGATGAGAGCATCTCAATGCTATGTTATCCCTAGAATGTCCAAATGCTCCTCTGAGGCAGGACACCCCCCATTTTAGTTTGTTGCATATGACTGAAAAATTGAATCATCTGTAAAACATATTCTCCTGAAAAGCATCGTTTTATACTCAAGCATCACAGCCCTCTGCCAGGAGAGGCAGGTAGCACAAACCTAGGGAGGGAGAGCAGACAAGGATGGAGCATCTTTAACCGGTACAAGTCAGGCTCCTGAATAGGATACCAGGGTTCTAGCTGCATCTCCAGACTGACGTTGGTTGTCTCCATCTTCTCCCTACAGGTGTGAGAAGCTGGCTGAGGAATGCCAAGACAACCCATGCCGAAACTCCGGGCGCTGCGTGAGCACCCAGGGCTCGGTGCACTGCATCTGCCCATCGGATTACCAGGGGGACTACTGCACGCAGCCGATCATCACCCCGGCCATCGTGCCCACACAGTGGACAGTGGGCCCTGAGGAGATAGCAGAGATTGCGGCGGGTCTGCTGGGGGTGGCCATCCTGGTCGTGGCCTTCGTGCTCATCCGCAAGTGCTATCGCCAGCGGGCCAAGGCACACAAGCCTGTGGCAAGGGAGGACCCCGACCTGCTCTCCAAGAGCGAGTTCTCCAAAAGCGTAGGTGTGGGCACTCAAGCTGTGCCACCCATCGAGCTCAACATCCTCAGTGATGCGGCACACAACAACCTGGACCGCGGCACAACGGAGCAGCGCAAACCCACCAGCACCCCCGAGTTCGTCACCTTCAACTCGGCCAATGCCCCAAAGCACCGGGGTACCATCGTGTGCAGTGTGGCACCCAACCTGCCCCCCGCTGCACCCCCGTCCAACTCCGACAATGAGTCCTTCATCAAATGCACGTGGGCCAGGGAGGAGATGGGTCAGTAGCACTGATTTTTATTGCTCTTACACATCCCTCTTCCCCTTGTGACGTGGATCTAAGATCTGCAAGCACAAGGGACCACCAGTGGTGGTTAAAGCCAGGCAAAAGCACAGGCAAATGGTGCCCAAGCCCTGCTGTAGGATTCTCTATTGACTCCTCCCTCTTGCCTCACCAGTTTTCAGATTTAATCTCTTCGGCCTCATATGCAATAAGCAGGGAAAACACTAATGCATAGCCTGGATTCCCACATATCCTGTGCCAAAAGAGCCCATAAAAGAGAATTATTAACTTAAGAAGAAAAAAATGAAGACCCTAAAAGTCAGTGTGAGCTTTTGTGGAGGCATTTGCATGAGTTTCTAGGCAGAGGGGTCACACCCTCAAGCAGACACCTTGTGTGGCTCCAGACAGAAAGGTTACTGCTTTCTCTCCATGCAGGGATTCATCACCAGTGTACACTGTTAGAAGAGAGGTCACAAGAGTAACTACAGGGAAAGGAGAGATCCAATGGATCACTTCCTCTGCCCTCTCCCTTCATCATGCAAGCTCCTTGCATGCAAATGGCACTATAAGTGTGTCTTTTGGGTGTTAGAGTAGCGGGTGCCTGAAGGAGGGAACACTGCTTCAGCACAGCAGTCCCTTTGACTCCCAAAGCAGCAATTACAATTCCTCTGTCTCCACATATCTCTTCCCTGGTTGCCGTATCTGCTGAAGGCTCAGCCTACAGAAGTAATTAGTGAGAGGGCAGGAGAGGGAAAACAACAGCTTGAACTACAGCTAACACAACTCCCTTTTATTCCAGTGTACCCAGCAGAAACAACCTACTGGCCTCCCCGGTACCTCTCATCAGACGTGCAGGAATACTCCCACTACGAGATCATTCAAGGCCCTCCAGCATCCTCCTCCCACCCTCCTCTTCCCCCACCTCCTCCTCCACCAGCAGACACTGAACCGGTCGCTCTTTATGGAGGTTTCCCCTTCCCGCTGGACCAGAGCAACAAGCGGGCTCCCATCCCACCCCGCTACAGCAACCAGAACCTGGAGGACTTCCTGCCGCTGGGCCCCGTGGACATGGGAGCCTCCCAGTGCCAGAACGAATACACGGCCATCAGCTACTACCCAGCACAACTGGTGCAGGGCGAGGGTGTCCCGTACCAGCCCGACCCTGGGTACAAGCGGGTGAGCATGCGCCTGAGCGTGGCTCAGCCATCCTATGCAGACTGCGAGGTGGGCCACCAGCCCAGCATCCGAGCACAGCCCCTTCCACCCCCCAACTACGAGGGCTCTGACATGGTGGAGAGTGACTATGGGAGCTGTGAGGAGGTGATGTTTTAACAGGGGGCTTATGCTCGGGATGAGAAGCGCATTTCTGTGCAGAACAGTGTGCAGGGGGCTGGTACATGCTGCTCAAGGGGGTTTAATGTGTCCCCCCCACTTCACAGCATCTCCCCATGCATGGCTGGGGTGTAATTTGGCTGGATCTTTCCCCACACGGTGCTCCTGCTGTAAATGGAGGGGAAATGCTCCAGCCACTGCCTGGACACAGAGGATGCTCCTGGGATGCCAATGACTAACCTGCCTCCTTGCCAAGGGGACTTCCTCAGATACCATGCAGGACCACAGCATGCCACTTCCTCCCACCCCAGGCTCCCTGGCCACAGGGATGAGGAGGAGGAGGAGGGCAAGCACTGCAGGTATGGCAGCAGTCATGGTGGAGAAGGTGCAAAAGGACTCATGATGCATGCCTGGGAATGCCCCATGTGGGATAGCAGAGTTACCCTGCTCTAGCTCCAAGGGCTTGCATCAAGCCAACAGTTTGCCCGGTGGAACGGATCAGCTGGTGCAAACCCCTTCCATGTCTGCTCCCTGATGCAGGGAGAGAGATGAGGGAATGCAGCTGGTCCTGTCAGCACATCCCTCACTTGGCCAATAGAAGTCCAAGAAAAAAAGGAAAAAAAAAAAGTCCATTTCTGTATTAAAAACAAGCAAGAAGCTTCATCGCACCGGGAACCACCCACAGACTTGAACCAATGCAGCAGCAAAGCACAACCCCTGCCCAGGCAGGCTGTGCTCATGGGAATAAGGGTGACCCTCTGAGGATGCAGGCACAGACATGTCCCATGGCTGTCCTGTCCCATGCTGAGCACAGCAGAACATGGTCCTGCCACCCAGCTGGGGCTCCCAGACTGACCAGTGCCGCATGGCTGAGACAGGGCACTGAGGCTGCTGAGCGTGGGTTTGCCCGTGTGTCCTCGTGCTTGGAAATGCATCGTTGCTTCGTGAGAGGTTTTCTTTGGTCGGTTGGTTGATGTAACTTTTTTTGTTGTTGATTTTTTGGAAAGTATTAAAAGAGTTTGGATTTTTTTACTACCGATTTTATGCGATAACTTGGGGATTTCCTTGGAAATAAAGCATCCCTGCCCAGCTCCAGCCAAGGGCTGTCCGGGGAATAACAGCTGCTTTTGGACACGAGCAGCCCCTTCGAAGTACCAAGACAGCAAGATAGGGTTCGTTATCAACTGGAGAGCATCATCCATCTCAGTTTCCAAGAGCAGTGCCAAGCAACCCCACCAGTGACTGATGAGGGGGGACTGTCCCAGCCCTGGGGACCCCTCAGGGCCAGCCCCATGTCAGGGCAGAAGGGCATGCAGCTACTGCTATCATATAGGCAGTACAATTAGGAACACCTCAGAGCACTCACACACAGAGCAGGACAGGAGACTGCACCATTTCATGCTCATGAGGACCATAGTATCATCTGGGAGCCCCAAACCACTATTTGGGTGCAGTAGGTGGGAGCACACAGATCTCTTCCCAGCCAAGAGGGAAACTGTGTTCTAGCCCCATGGCAGCCAAGCACTTATAGCCAATGGGATGGAGAGCCTCAATTCATGCAGCCCCAGTTCTCCTGTTCCTCATTAGTTGCTCCTAAGAGCGAAAACACACAAACCTCCTCTTTGCTCTTTCTTTCCAGACCAGAATAAATCAGAACTCATTCCTCCTTGCATTCTTGCTGAAGCAGCACCAGAACCCACCCCGCTCCCCTAAACACCCCAAGGATACCACGACATCCTACCTGCTGGCTTGAGGGGGGCTCATCACACAAAGGGTGAGAAGAGAATGGCAGAACAACCTCACTCCTGCCTGAACTGCTGCTGCAGGACATGCATCACCTGCAATAGCCAAACCTCCCACCCCAGCTGAGTTTAATCCCACATTAGAGCCAGGGGAAGGAGCAATTGGCTGCACTTGTGCAGGTCCCCAACTCAGCTTGGCTCTGCAGCATGGGCTTGTGAGCTTGTGACTATTCATGAAACTTCTTGAAGTCCCCCTCCCAGGCCCACATTCCCCATTACCTTGCATGCTTTAAGGAGACTTTTCTGCCACAGCTTCAAGACATTGCCCTTTATAGCACTGATTTCCCAAAGAGCCCCACTAAGGACATGCTACCACAGGGGCATGAATTACAGGATAAACCACACTTACCTAGGGTCACGGAATTGTTAGAGTTGTAAAGGACCTTAACAAGGTCCAACCCCCAATGCTGGATGCTATCAGGACATGCTCCACTCCTGGCCCAAGCTCTGCCAGGTGGTTTTGCATCTGGAAGAGAAGCCCCCATCTCACACCCCAGCAGGTTTCCACATAAAAAATAAATCATATTTATTGATTAAAGTAAGATACATGATTCAGGTGCAGCACCAGCTCTTCCACTGAGCAGCTACACACACTGTACATTGAAAATATCCATAGGCACGAGACATGTACATTGATCATTTCTATATCTACAAGTTCCGTGGTTACAGAGCAGCCTACGATATGCAAGTGTCAAGTTTTCATGTCCATTGAGTCCTGTGCCAAGTCCTCCTGGCTCACCAGTGCCCTTCACACCATGTGCCCCATCAGCACATCTGGCCCCATCTCCAAACAGCCCCTGAACACCCCCATAAAGTGAAGAATTGCAAACCCCATTTAATGCTGCTGTGATATCCCAATCTCCTTGGCAATGAGGCCTTCACCACTGAGTGCAAAGTGAGTTTGGATGCCAGCAAACCCACTGATGTGCAGTGCCAGGCTGAGGACATGCTCTTGGGCCACAGCTGTCCCCCAAACTGTGTCCAGCCTTCTTGTAGGGTTACAACAGAGGAGGGGGAAAGCATCAAACGTCCTCTGCTTTGCCAAGGGTGACATTTCTGTATTCAAACCCAACCCCAAGGGCCACATGGGGGTCAGGATGCAGCAATGGATATGAATATTGCACTTCAGTCCATGGCGTGCCTGGAGCCCCCTCCCAGACCTGAGTGTTTGCTCCAGAGGAAGGGTCTGACTTAAAGCTTTGCTCTGCTCATGACCAAGCGATGCTGGAGCATGCTGAAACCTTCACCAGCACAGAATTTGAGGGGACAAAGTGAGCCCTGAGAGATGTGGTGAGCAGGTGAGGGGCTGGAAAGGAGCAGCAGCATGGCACAGACCTACCCTGACACAGGGCACCCAAAGCAGGACCAGCAAAGGGGGGAGCGCAAGACACTGAAACACCACACATTGTGAAGGCAGGCTGCAGGGACACTGCTCAGAACAGCCTTCCCCTCCCAGAAGTGGGTCAGACAAAAAAACAATGCCAAGCCTCACTCAACCTCCACCAAAGATGGGAATGCAGCCTGGCAGTGCTATATTCACACCTCCCGTATGAAGATAGGATGGGAAGGTTGGGGCTGTTCAGCCTGGAGAAGGCTGCATGGAGACCTCATAGCAGCCTTCCAGTACCTGAAGGGGCCTACAGGGATGATGGGGAGGGACTCTTCATTAGGGACTGTGGTGACAGGACAAGGGGTAATGGGTTCAAACTTAAACAGGGGAAGTTTAGACTGGATATGAGGAAGTAATTCTTTACTGTGAGGGTGGTGAGGCACTGGAATGGGTTGCCCAAGGAAGTTGTGAATGCTCCATCGCTGGCGGTGTTCAAGACCAGGCTGGACATAGCCTTGGGTGGCATGGTTTAGTGGGAGGTGTCCCTGCCCATAGCAGAGGGGCTGGAACTGGATGATCTTAAGGTCCTTTCCAACCCAAACTATTCTATGATTCTAAGACATGGCTGTGGCAGGAGGAAGGGATAAAGGCTTTCCAAAGGAAACCATTGCACTGCTCATATTTGAAGATGCTGCATCGGAAGGGAGGAGTTTGGCCAAGACACAGGGTTACAGAGGGGTGGCACAGCCAAAACTTCTTTGCACTCCTAGAAGGCATCCCACGGAGGATGCATTTGTTTTCTTGTCTTAGAAACAAAGAAATCCAGCAGAAAGGCAATGAAACTCCCTAGGAAGGAAGCTGGGCTTACCAAGGAAGGAAAGCAGCAGCATAATGGGGACCACTCCCCGGGCATGCACCAGCCACAATGCAAGAAGCAACAGGAACACAGGGAGAAGCCCTGGAGAGCTGCATCCTTCTGGAAGACAGAAGCTGGGGCAGAGGCAGAGGATGTAGAGCGCTTAACAGTAAAAATAATAAGGGTTTTGAGTGTGACTTGACATTCAGTATCAGCTTGCAGCCACAGCTGATGTGTGCACTGTGAACAAGGTGATGTGTTTTAGTGATGCGCAGGCAGTAAGTGATGACCCCTGAGGACACCCCATCCAACATAGGGAAAGGACTCCCAGCTGAAGGCAACCAGCTTGGACCTTCCTTATGGCAAAGCCCATTCACTCCCCACATGTCCTGGCTCTCTAATGCCTCTCAAAACCTTGCACTTGTGCGTTACATGAGGAAAAAGAAGTGTTTCTACTTGAAAGCAAGGGATAGATTCAGCAAACCCTCCCATGCCAAGGATGTGCCCAGTGCCCAGCTCCATGCCCTGAGACAGCTGGAAACAGAAACCAATGCCCATGTTTGGGGATCCCAGCACAAGAAAGCTGGGGTCCCCGGGATGCTCCACACCTCCGTCTCTGCCCATACTCCCTACAAGGTGAGGAGGCAGCTCCACACTCTCCAACCTGAGCTGAGGTTTCTCTGTTGCTGTAAAAATAAAGTGCTCAGGGAAAAAAAGAAAACAACAATAAACAAACTGGCACAAAACAGCAGTTCCCGTTCCCACCCTGACTGAAGGGATGGGAGATATATAGAAAGGATGTGATTTAAGAATAAAATATATAACCAAAATCCACATCCCCAGGATTGCTCCCTTCTGAAAGCAACTATTTACAGGGGATGAGGGGGCTGTTTTGCTCTATTGCCTGCCCCAGGGAAGGCACAGCCCCAGCCCAGATCCCACCTCCACAGCTAGAGGCCAGCACAGGACCCTCCCACTTGGGGGGTGCAGCCCTGTCCTCTCGCAGACCAACCCCACTGTGAGGAGAAGGGAGATCGTTCCCAGGAGACCAGCATCTCCTGGAGCCCCTGCACCCCCAGAGTGGTCCCTGGGCAAGCAGGGGACCGTCACTGCACCATGGCACTGGTGGCATTCACCACGGTGGCCGCGGGCGATGCCAGCTCCACCAGCGCCTCATAGGTGCCCACCACAAAGCCCACGAAGCCAAAGAGGCTGATGATGATGTCCTTGGTGATGACGAGGGGGTGCATGCCTTCAGAGTAGTAGGTGGCGATCTCCAGCAGTGGGGGGAAGATGAGAGCCAGGGCGCTGCTGCTGACGGAGCCCACCAGTGAGATGACGATGTCCAGGCGCGGGATGAGGATGGCCAGGACACCTGGAGAAGGAGCAGCCATCACATCAGCATTGACAAGTCCCAGATGGCCAAGACCCTCCTTCTCTGAGTGAAAGTAAGCAAAAACCCACTGCAGGCATCTGCTTGAATTCACCCTCTGCCCTTCTCCCTGACACAAGAGCTTTGAAGATGGGGTTGCACATATTTTCTCCTCCCCAACAAGCAATTGAACCATTGAATTGAGCTAATGAAACACAGCATGCAGACCAATCCCTTCCTGTCACCCTGGGCACCAGTGAGCTCCAGGGCTGAGCAGGATGGGTGCCCCAGCAAACCTATGCCTCTGGCAGAAGAGCAGCCACAGCATCCCCAGCCCCTCTGTGAAAGCCAGGACTCCTGATCCCCACACCTGGGGAGCTGTAAAGCCTCAGAAACCCCATAAAAGCAGAAGGGAAGAAGAAGCCCTCTCCCCTCACCCTGAATACATCAGTGTGGTTTGCATGTGTTTAGAGCTGCTCCAGCAGCACAGTGCCCACGGCACAGCCCTGGGGAGAACATTTGTTAGGTAAAATCTGCAGCCAAGGAAAATCCCCCGGGAGACTTCTGACAGCTCTGCACTTAGAGGGGCAAACTCTGCTCCCTCTGCTCCTGCTTGGGGCCAGGGGAGGACAGAGGGATGGTGTCTTCTCCTTCCAAACAGCCCACAGCTGCCACCACAATGCCCCTGGGCACCACACACTGAACAAGCACCTCATCCGAGGCAACCTCAGCACTCGACAGCATCACTGTTGCTTTTTAGTCAAAGCCTGAGGAAAAGACAACCAGAGCTTTGCAGAGCATCCTCTGTGAGCAAAGCAGACTTCAGTATTTAATCAAATATTGGTTTATTGCTTTGAAAGCTTTGCTTAGAAATAGGAGACACCTGAAAACATGGCAGCTACTGCCTCAGAGGCATCTCAGGGCTCCTAACTAGAGGGAATTGTTTACTCTCTGGCAATCAGCTACAGGCTGTTGGAGCCTCCCTGAGCCAAAGATCACCCATAGCACCACAGGAGCTTGGGAGGCTGGCAGCAGGCATAGACACAAACAGTGCTCCTGCACAACACCACACTCCAGCCCTGCTGTCATCTGGACAAGCCTTCCCTCCACCTTGGGGGACAGCAGCAAAGGTCCCCATTAAGCTGACCTAGAGGAAGTCTACCCCAGTGTTCAGCCCTGCACAGGGCCAAAGGAGGGCTCTGCCAGGTCTCTGCTGCAAGCAGCATCCCTGCTTCAGCAGCCTGCAGGGAGAGCAGAGGAGCAACACCAGCAGCATCCTCATCCCACCCCACCCCACTCTTTGGACTGGAAGCAAACAAAACTATTAACCCCCCTCTAAATGAGACAGAGCTGAAGCACCAGCTGCAGCCTGCAGCCTCCGGGGCAACGGTTGTGCTTTCCATAGGTATTAATTCAAAGGAGTTTTAAGTGTGCTGGTTTTGAAGTCTAAGCTTAAAAGACACCAAATTGCATCCTCTCTTTGGAAGCCAAAGCCACTACGCAGGCTTGTTCTGCGGCCAGGCATTCAGCTGATGAATATTCATGCAACCCCCCTAATTGCTTTTATCCTCAGCAACAGCCACAGCCATCTCTTACAGGGAAAAGTAAGGGGAGGAGGTACAAAGGAACCAGCATCCCTCCATCAACACCAGGACAGGAGGGTACAGCCACTGCCAGTGCCCAAAGCCATCCAATCGCTCCAAGCCTTCACTTCCCTGGCCACACAAACTCCAACACCCTCTAAGAGAGGCTCCAAACCTGACCACAGCACTGGGGTGGCCCGAGCACATGGCCCAGCACAGCAGGATTTCATCCCTGCACTGTCCCGCCGGCTGCAGGCATTGAAACAGAAGGTGCTTCAGGAACTCAGCACAGAGGAGATGGGGCTTTACCAACCTCTGTCAACACAGCACTTCTGGCCCATCATTAGTGAAAGCCCAGAAATCAGCAGCACACTGTTCTCAGGCAGCTCCACTGCTCTTTAACTAGCATCACACTCCCCCAAAACCCAAACCAAAGCCAGCTAAGATGGACGGAAGGTCCCTGATGCTTAACTCTGGTGCCTCAGCAGCATCAAGCCATTGAGAAAAGCTTTTTCAGCAGATGACACCAGGGAGCTCAGTCAAGCATCTCAGCTGTGCTGACAACAGCAAGGATTTAGCCTTCAGGAATCAAAGCCAGCTAAAATCAAATACTTCTGCACCTGACTTGCTCCATGCCTCTTCCAAAGGTCCACCAGGATCAAGCCCAACAGCTTGCTCCACCAGAGCCTCACTGCAGGCACCAAATGATATGGAAAGCTTACTCCTCCACCAAGACCGGTCCCATATAGAGCGGGCAGAGGACCACTGCTGCAACTACTCGGGGGCCACCTTGGCCCACTGGCTTGTATTAGCAAGGTTCAGGAGACTCCTTGCTGTGAGGGCTTTAGCAGCAGGGCCAGAGGCACCAAGGCAAGGGGTGAAAGGTCTTGGCACCACCAACCCACAGCAGGAAGGATGTCCCACGTCCTCATAGGGGAACTCAGACAAGCTGCTTTGTACTCACAGGTCACGCCAACCAGGGCCACCCTGAGGAGCAGGTTGACCAGCCAGCCCCAGCGCTCCGGCACCCGGGCGACAAGGGGAGGAATGATGATCTCAGCAGGCACATAGAACTGCACAGCATAGGTGATGAAAATCCCGAAGGAGAAGAGCAGCTTGACAGCTTGGTACAGCCTGCAAACGAGAAGGAGGAGACCCAGTGAGACACACGCTGCTCCAGCCCCTGTGGCATCAAAAGCAGAAAGCAGAAGGTAAATGCTCAGCCAATAAGGACTTTTGTGTGACAATGGTTTTCCCCTCCTGAACGATCTACTGGAAAATCAAGGGTGATACATTCAAGTGCGTAGACCCCTTTTTGGGCAAGAGATTTCAAGGAGACTACACAACCTTCAAGCTGCAGCAACCCACGTCCCTACACCTAACCAGAGGCTTTCAGTCTTGGTGTAAGGAATGACCAGGCCAGGAGGCGGGCCTGCAGCCTCTCAAGTGCTGTGTCCCCTTGGAAAACTCACGGACACAGATACCGAGAGCTCTTTGAAAAATAAAACAAATAAACAACCAACCACAACAAACCACTGTCCTGCTCCCGACTCAATCCAAAGCACAGGGAAAGATGAGGTGTCCTTGGCCAAGGGACCAGGAGCCTAACTTGATCCTCAACAAGTTAAGGCACCCACCTACCTTTCTAGATGCTCATGCTGTCACACTGCCCTCGGTTGCACAAAACAAGACCTCCGCGTACCTTGCTCACTGTGTAGCTGTGTACCATCCTCTCCACTTGAGCAGGCTGCACTGGGCAAGGTCTGCAGTGGCACAGGGTGGCCTTCTTCATGATTGCTTCCCACAAACAATGCCTAAATACCCACTAGCACTGGTACTGGCAAGAGCCTGCAACCCTGACTTTTGGCCAGTGATCCAGAATGAAGTTGAAGCTATCCCAGAGGTTCCTTGCCTTGACCTTTATCCAGCCTTTGAGCTGAAAGAAGGAAAAAGCTTCCTTTTCTTCTATATGCAACCAGCTGGATTCTGGTTATAACCAGAGTTCTGTTATAACAGGAGATGAAGAGGGTCTTCAAAGAGGATTAGGTGCAGCCATGAATATTTCACAGATCTCTGTTCCTGATTGGCTTCTGAGGAGGGGGAAGAGGACAGAACCACTGGGGTAAGTCCGGGCTTACAGAGCAAATGGGATACAAACATCATCACCACCACCTGGAACTGAACCTCCTTCATAAAACAGAAAACAACTATTTTGGGCATGCCACATGATACATGTTTGGGGGGAAGACAGCTAAAAAAGCAGTTTGGACCGAGCAGAAGAAAGGCAGAGCACACACAAGCTGCAAACAGCACCTTAGGCTCACCCTGAGTCTCAGCTCACCATTTCCCACATCCTACAGCGATGCAGCAGTGGGCAAGCATAGCTGCAGGAAAAAGCCTGTTTTAGGCAGCCAAAAAGCCACCTCCCAGCCCATCTTCCTCCCTCAGCTCCCCAGCAGCTGAAAAAGCCTTTCCAAAAGGGGAGTGACATCCAGTTACTTCATATATAGCCCTACCTGTTCCCCAACACAAGACATGCTGACCAAGCAGGAAACACGGGTCCTGCCCATACCACTTGGGTAAATATGAAGTGGATCCAAGCTGAGAAACATATCTAGCTCCCTTTAACTTCTTTGGGCCCAAGCCAGTGCCTCTCTGTATGTTGGTTCTCAGCATACAGCTATTAGAACAACAGCCTCAAAACAGAGAAGTATTCACATGCAACACAACTTTGAACGTTAGTGGCAGAGTCTGGTGCAGTCAAACACTTCCCACAATCACAGGGGATGGAGGTAGGGATCACCTAACTGAATGGGACCAGATCAGGTGTATTCAAGACTGTGCCCAACATCAGCCTGAAGTCATTTTATCATCTATAAAAAAGCAGGGTAATCAGAGAGAGGTCCTATTACCTGGGAAGAAGAATCACATCCGCCTTCAAGAAGGAGGGAAGCTACAGGCTAACCAGCCTCACCTTGACCTCCAGAAAAGTACGGGCTAAGTCCTGACATCCATTTCCAGGCATATGTTGTCCAAGGTGAACAGCCACTGGGGATTTGCCAAAGGGCAACCATGGGTATATATTTATCAGTGAACCTGGATGAGCCCTCAGCAACCCAGAGCACACTGTCAGCAAGTTCCCAACAGGAACGAATTGGAGGGAATGACTGAAACACCTTGGAGCAGGACCTAAACATGGGCAAAGTCCAAAAGCAAACACAAAATCCCACACGGAGGAAAGGCCCAGTTTCCCATCTGACCAGAATAGGACCTGGAGGTCCTGATGGGCAGCAAACTGACCGTGAGCCAACAGCAGAACTACGCAATGATTAAGATCAATCACATACCAAGCTATGCTAGCAAAAGCATAGCCAGCAGGGTATGGATTACTCTCATTAGGAGCTTGTGAAGCTGCATCTTGAGTCCAGCCTTGAGATTCCTAACACAGCAAACTGAATGGAGGCTACTAAGATAGCTGTGGCTGGAGCACATGACACACGACGAGATGCTGCAAGACCTGGGCTCATTCAGCATGAAGAGAATATCACGGGGGATGTTATTGCTGTCTTCAGCTACTGTAAGGAGGGCATGGAGAAGACAAAGGCTCTTTTCAAAGCTGCACAGCAGAAGAACCAGTGACAACAGGACAGAGCTGCATCCCAAAAGGGAAGTTACGCACCAGAACAAGGGCCTGGAGAAGTGGGGAACCTCACTCCTTACTGATATCCAACATTAAACTTGGGACTGCAGGAGGGCAGACTCCATATTTCTGGTGGGCAGTACCTTCCCTAAGCTAAATTTGCCCTGTGGTCCCATAACTAAAGACAAAGCTACCTTGAGAGTCCAGAGTGCACCCGGACAGGCACATGCGAGTTGAGTGCACAGTAGCCTTGAGCCACCTCTACCCCACACTTCCATATCTTCAAGCTGTATTTTCAGCAAAGTGATGCTGTAAAACCATAAAGTGTTCCACGGCAATCTACAATTAAGAGGTGTTATTAAAAAAGTTACAGAGGAAGGCTGGCTCCCAAACCTACCCATCAGGAACCATGACAAGCTCAAAGGCCATTTTAAATACCAAGGGGAGAAAGAGCTCAAGCTAGTGTGATTGAGCTCCACGAAGGGCTGTGGCTCTACCAACCACAGCAACTACTTGCTTAACCCAGATGGCCACACCAAGCTATTCCAACAAGCTGCAAGAAATGGCATACGCTCCTTGGACCACAAACCCTGTCATTACCTACCTTCAACTGCTTATATGCAACCAAACATCTTCCCCCTCACTAGAGCATTTCTTCACCCTTCAGAAGATGTGGTGAAGCAACGCTTCTGAGGATGCGAGGAGGGATTTCTGCATAGCAGTGCAGTGTTGTGGAGGCTGTGGTTAGAGCTGGGTGCTGGGAGCCGACATGCTCCTTATTTGAGGAAGCTGCGGTTATGGAGAAATGAGGCTGGAAAAGCCCTTAGTCACCCTGTAACCCAACGATTCCCGACACACTCATCAAATCTGCTCTAGAGACCTTTGGGCAATGCCTACAGCCAAGGAAGGATGCAGCATCTGTGGCATGGTCCTCATTTGGTTTCCAACACTGCAGGCAAACCCCAGGACTTCTCACCAACAGCCCTTATGACCACCTTCTGCAGTCCAATACCATTACTACTGGGAAAGAAACCCATAAGCAAAGCAGCATGGGCAAAGCACTCATTTCAAGAGCAAGTCTTCACCCATCATCTACAGGTGGGTTTTCCTTTCTTCTCCAGAAAAGTCCTTTGACAGAAAGCATGGATGCTCCTAGAAACATGCATTTAAAATAGGAGCTTTCTGCAGCCTGGCAAGTCACAGAAATCACATTACTCTCTTTCAAAGGGATCATCATCCTTTAGAGCAAACAAAGCTGAGATGCCCCCATGCAGTATTACAGGTCAGCAGATGTCATTAGTCTGTGGCACGACTTGATGCCCTGCGGAGCCCAAGACTGGCCCTGACCTGCTTTCCACCTTCAGGAGAAGCAGCAGCACTTCATCCCCTTCATACTTCCCTTCAGCTTGCTGAAAGGATGGGATTCACACCTACCGTGCTTGGAATGGTGGAACCCAGATCTCCCTACAACACAGGCAAGTTTTCCCACCAGCCCCATCCCTCCTCACTGAGAGGAGGGACCTGGCAGAGCTACAGCCCCTACAGAGCACAATGCAAGGCTCTTGGCAGGAGCAGGACCTTCTACCACACCAACACCCAGCAGTTCAGTCACTACACAGACCCAGTATGAATGAAAGTCTGTGCGCCCAAACTGAAAGAAACCTTTCTAGTAACAATTAAAGCAAAACCAGGCTCTAGCTTTTCAAATGCTTGCTTTCTCCAGCACGTGGAAGCCCAGCAGTACAATGACAGTCCTGCCCAAATCTCTTTCAGCAATGGGGAAGAGGCAGCAAGTCACAGCGCAAGGTGGTGGGCAGATCCTAACAGCACAGAGGATGGGCTGGGGGGGAACAGGCATCCCCAGCTCCAAGTTTCACTCTGGTTTCCTGCAGGGTTCCAAGCCAGCAGAGACATCAAAGAGAAACTGTTGAACTTCAGATGCTCCCAGGCAAACCCAGAGAAACGCTGTTGCTGCAGGATGGCTTTCCAAGAAACCTCATGGCATCAAAGCCAACCCTGTAGCCTCAGCTTCGCACCACGTGCAGGAGGTGCTGCCATGCAAGTGGAATCTCTGCAGAGCTTCTCTCCAGCTTCTTGCCTGTCAGCACCATATCCTGCCGCACAGACACCCCAAAGCAGTGTGTGTTGTAAGAAGCAACAGAGATGGGTTTTTCAGGATCTCCTCATATAATCCCAGGTGGAGCAAACTGGAAAAAGCTTTTATTCTCAGTACTTGCATGCTCCACACTTCTTGTCCCAAAGGCAAGAAAACCTGCTTGCATTTCGCCTCTGGGATGAATATGGAGCTGTGACACTGAACAACCACTCAGCCCCAGGGACAGACTAGCCCAAAGCCCAGCCAGTTGCTGCAAGAGCCACCAGGCCTGGCAAGAGATGAGAGAACCCCTCCAGGTTATAGCAGGTATAGGGTCAGGCCGTGTGTATTTCCAGCATCTCAAGAGGCCTGGCCAGATCCCAGAGGACCACAGACAGGTTTGGGGAGTTGCAAAGCTTGGCACCCACAGGAAGGAAGGGGTATCCTCATGGCACCAGCGCTCACAGGCAAAGTATTGGCTCCAGATGAGCCGCATCCAGTCACAATGTGGAGCCCAGGAGTGGGAGTTTGAGCCTCAGGGCTGCAAACACAGATCCCAGCCCATCACATCTCACCCCCTCTGCGAGCTCCCAGCTTTAGTGAAGTTTTCCAAGTTCTCCATATTGGGAAGAGAAGTGGGTTTTGTACAGATCAACCACCTTTTGATACAGCTGCACAGGGGCTGTGTTCAACATCTCCCAGCCAGAGCACTGTTCAGCACCCAGAAAGACGCCACAAGGCTCCAATAAAAAGGCAGGAACTGCATGTACCCAGACAGGGACCACCAGGACCCCAGGGAAGAGCCAAGACCAAGCTTGGATGCCACAGCAATGAGTGTCTCTTCACCCTATACATCAGACAACCCCTGTCAAGCTCCTTTGGACAATTTCAAAACAGCACAGTTGATCCTTTCCAAAGCTCATTCAGATCACTTCTCCTAAGGAGTGATGTCCCCTGCTGCTCCCTCACCTCCCTTTCTTCTCACCCCTGGACCCTGCACTCCCCATAGGGACTCACCAGCAGTTGGGCAGGTTGAGTGTTATGCTGGCCTGAATGTCCGCCCCGAAGCGCAGGTACCCGAGGACGCTCAGGCTGATGTACAAGATGGTGACAATGGTCATACCCACGTAGAGGATGACTGGAAACTGCCGTGGGTTCTTCATCTTGTTTTCCAGAGGCAGCACCTGGGAAAGGAGGAGGAGGATGACAACAGAGCAGCATGGTGCTTCTGTTCCTCTACAGTCTTCAGCCCCAGAGGAGGGGCACAGCTCCCTATGCCAGCAGATGTCACACATGTAACCCTGCTGAAAAGCCCATGTACTGGAGATACAATTTCTGTGCTCCCATTTGAGACCTGCACACTTGGCATGGCAAGTTTTCAGCAGGGTCACTCATGCCCTTGCCTTAAGGAAGGGATCTGTTCCCTCCATTTGGCAGGAGCTGTGCCCATTAGTACATGGCATCTTGGAACAACACCTCCACTCTATACCATGGCTGCTTTCCACTCTGCACTCCAAAACAGGTCAACCATGCCCACAGGGACAGGCCCATCATTGTCTTACTTTACCCGTAGACCTGGAAAAACCAAGACACATTCTCCTCTTCCATCAAGTCTTGACAGATTTCAACTAAACAGGTCAATAAAAAAGGGAGGACAGAAGCAAGTCCCTCACCTCTCTACTACTAACACTTGCTTTCAAATATAAGACTTGAGCAAACATTTTTATAGCTGTCCTTGGGTGGCAGGAATTCAAGGACAGACACAGCAGCAGAGCCAGTGAGGAGGCAGGACCAGAAAAGCTTTTATTTGCTTCTCCTCCAAGTCACACGAGGAAGAGAGCATTTGTGCCTCACTGCCAGTAAGAGCCCTCTGCCCCAGGCACAGCATTCAGTAAACACTCCCCCTGTAATGGATTGGGCCCTCTCCAGCCCTGCATTTACAGTCAGCTTATATTGAGAGATGAAAACAATTTTTCCCCCTTTGAAGCGAGCTCCCGGAAACAACCCACAACAGCTCAGGGAGCCACTAAGCTCTCCACCCACCCAGCCAGCTTTTTTCCACAGACACAGCGGTTTGTTTACAGCATCTTGTATGCATTATGCAAGTCCAGCCCCACAGCAGGATGGGGCCACACGGCTCCTGAAGGATGATCCTGAAGCCTCCACAGCAGGGTGGGAAGGAACCGATCACGTTTCTTTGTGTCATGCTTTTTGGCCTCCCGCTTAGGGAGCTTTAGGATCCAGGCTGGTAACAAGGCTCAGGATGATCCCTCGTCTGCAGGTCAGCCAGCAGAGCCCTATCTACTGCCAGATACAGCCACCTTCAAAGCAGCAACCAACCTCCTGAGGTTTGGAGCATGTGCTCCTCCAGCAACAGGGTCTGACCCAGGAGATAGCCTGGAGTCTAAAGCTAACAGCATCATCCACATTTTGGGCTACTGTCAGAGAAGTTCCTTTCCAAATACAGCTGCAACATAGGGACTGTGGCAAGCCCGAGCATGGGTTGAGCCTCCTGTGCATGCAGCCCCATTGCCACATGCCAAGACTTACCACGCCAATGCCTTCGAAAGCAAAGATCGCAGTGCCAAAAAACAGAGGGTAAGTCTTCCAGGCTGCTGCTAGAGGCAGGCCACTGGGATCAGGAATGTCCTGGAAAAGAGCCCATGCAGAGTTCAGACACGAGGAGGATGGGGAAGACCTTCTTTGTCCCCATCGCTCCCCAAAACAGCCCCATGCCACAGGGAAAGCCCTGTGGAGCAGAGGGTAACCACCTTGCCCATGTGAATGAGCATCATTCCACAGTGTGCAAACACCCTGTTGTTGAGTTCTCTTCACCTGCCAAAACACAGGACAGCACAGAAATGACAGAGGGAGCTGTACACACTTACCCTGACAATGTACTGGTAGATCATGACGAGGCTGCCAAGCATGGCCACATTGGCCAGCATGGAGAAGAAGAACAGGACCTTGAGATTCTGGATGAATGTGAGCAGCACCACGAAAGGCAGGAGGGACAGCACGTACAACCGGGAGTCCATGGTGGGGGTCATGGCCACTGTCTTGTTCAAGCTGCAGTCATTGGTGGTCCCATTTGCTGCAGATATGACCTGGGGAAGCACAGGAAGGCTTGATGAAACTCATTGTGCAGGTATGAAAGGATCTTGGCAGCCCATCCCAGTGGGTCAGAATGCTACCCCATCAGCTCACTTTGAAGCACAGCTAGTTGATTAAAACCAGAGCAACGCAGGTTGAAGTAGCTCTGTAGCAAATCCTCACTAGGATCAGAGGTGAGCTTAGCCACAGTATCTGAGCTGAGACAGCAAAACCTGCCTGAGCCCAGGCTCAGGGAGCACGTGAACCTGGCAGCCGAGTGCATCGAGGACAGAGGTTGGTTTGTGCTGCCCACAAAGCCAGTTGAGAAGAGAGGAAGGAGACATTAAGTGCTATTTCCTCAAAGGTCCTCTTCCTCTTGCTTCACCACATTGCACAAACCCCTTCAGTCACTCAGTTCCCGGTTCACACTCAAAGATACCTGGAAGCTACTGCTGGCCCCCAACTTTGCTTTCTTCATAGGAAATCATCCTTTCCTTGAGATCTGTCATTCTATAGGCAGTCCATGCTATGTGCTCACCTCTAGAGAGAGTTCTGCCCCAGAA
The DNA here is from genome assembly GCA_032466535.1 of Forpus xanthops. Classification (NCBI taxonomy): domain Eukaryota; kingdom Metazoa; phylum Chordata; class Aves; order Psittaciformes; family Psittacidae; genus Forpus; species Forpus xanthops. The sequence continues at coordinate 35,081 of JASSUY010034858.1, read as the reverse complement.
ACCAGGTGGCTGAGCCATCTCTCCCAAGACCATGGGCACACTATGGATCACCAATACAACCACAGCAAAGCTGGTTTGGGTACAAGGTGCTGGCTGGCCACTGCAGCAAAGGGCTATCCTCAAACTAATTTAAGCTGCTCTGGACCATGTCCTGCCCCAGAGGAGAGGCTAAAGAGCTTCTACACATATCAGCATTGTCCATGGGAGAAGGCAGCACAGAGCCCCAGCCTGCCCTGCCCCTCCACAGCTTGCTCCAAAGCCCTTTCCAAACCAAAGCTCTACCCAGCACAGCAGTGATGACCTCGCCTGAGGCACCACCAGCACCGTGGCTCCCATCTCACACACCAGTGCACAGCACACAAAGAAACAAGCAACACTCCTCACACAAAGCATTCCAAAACTGAAGCCAAGGGGTTTCCCAGCACTGGGAGCAGCAGTGTGGCAGCAACCAGACCCCAGACCCCTGCTGCAGCAGAGCAGGAGCACAAAGGGGAACAATGCTGAGCGGCACTTGTGATGCACTGATATGCCGGAGGCATATCATTCCCAGTTCCTTACAGCACAGGAGCCAAGCAGTTCAGAGTTTCTGTTTATTTCCCCCCGGCAGAAGGAAACTCTTCCCTTACAGATGCAATTATGTACCAGAGCCATGGGATGAGGAAAGAAACTGGAATGCAAACAGGTGCAGGAAAGGGATAAGAGGGGTTGACAGCAGGTCCTGGTATTCATGTCACCCACCTACACAGAGTATCAATACAGCAATTAACTGAGGTGGGTAGGACATCACAGGTAGAGCCCCCTGTGTCACCTCCCTCCTGTCTTCCCTCATTAGGAACAGCCCCTGCTTCCTCTCAGGACACGGATGTTTCCAGTACCTCTGCACACAGAACAAGACACAGGGCTTCCCAGAAAACAACTGCCCTGTTCGAACAGGAAAACCTCTGATCCTCCAAAACACGAGAGCAATACCTTCCTGAGCAGCATCAGCTATGGAAACCAGACCTTTGGTGGAGAAAACCAGCTGTGACACAGGAGCTAAGAACAACCCAAACATCTCCACACACCCTTTGCTCCCAAAGGAAGGAGTAAACCTAACCTGCTTCAGATTGTCAGCCAGAAAGACGAAGTACACACAGCAGAAGCCCAGCTGAGTGATGATCAGGAAAAGTCCCACCAAGCGCCTAGAAGAGAAAAGAAGGCCATTTGTTAACCAGAAATGAGAGCACGCTTGGGCTGCTTGGGGCTCACATGGACACTGCAGTGAAACCACTCTCTCCAGCGGTTCAGGTGTGCAGGTAAGGGCATCAGCTCACGTCTCTTCAATGATATGGACTGATCACCATCTAACCTCACAGACCTCAGGCTCTTTGGTCTCCCCCACTCATCCCCTCCAAAGAGTCAGGACCAGTCTCAGGAGAAAAGTCTCCTCCTTAGGTTTAGCATCTCCAGTCTGCCGCTGAATTGTCATAGCTGACAACAATGCCCCTCAAACACAGGAAGAGATGAATGTTTCCAGCATCTGATGCGCTATGACCTGTATGATGTGATGTGGGAAACCACAGGGCTGGTGGCACCTCCAGCAGCAGCTATTAGCCACCCTCAGTACCAGCAATACAGTAAATGTTATTTACTCCTTTGTTATGCAGCAAAGACTTATTTCTCTCCCTCCTTCAGTATAAGCCACATCTGGCTGGGGACAGGACAGGGTCAAAGAACTCAATGTTAACCCCTGGGGGCACTGAGCATCCACGGAAGGTGTGACATAAAACATTATGTGGCTCTTGTGCTCAACGGCTCACACAGCTCAGGGACCAGTGGCTCTTCTGTCCCAGCTGTGCTCAAAGATAAGTCCCATGCCTGGAGCAGGGCAACAGGTACCTTCCCCAGATGGCATGTGTCCGCAGCCAAGCGCTGGGAGTTGATTCCAGTCCATACATCATGGCACCTCCGTAGTCCACAAACTGCTTCTGGAACCTGTCCAAAGGAGAGATCTCCCATCAGCCCTGTCTGCTGGCTCCCAGGGCAAATGATGACATGAATGGGTAAACAGCTCCTGTGAAAAGCCCAGCAGCAGTCCCCAACTGAGGTTTCAACACAGGGAACTTGCTGCTGGGAGGCCCCACAGGACTTCTTGGGAAGGAAAGAACTGTGGGAGCAGTGGCTCTGAGGAGGGGAGTTGCTCCTTACCTGTAGCAGAAGTGATGGGCACACTTCACCAGGATGCCCATGCAGTGCACAGCCACGACTCCCATCACCAGCAGGCTGAGAGGACCCAGCTGCAGGGAAAAGAGGGGCAAGGCTGCACTCTGATGGCCAAAGGCAGAGCTGCACAACACACTTGACTTGAAGACAAAACTCCACAGGCTCAGTGAGCCAAAACATCGCTGGAGGCTGAACCATTGCTCAGGTGCTGCTCCCAGGAACCAGCCCTCCAGGACCCAACAGAGAGCCATGAGCTCGGCAGGAATGACGCAAAAGAAGCAAGTTGGGGAAGTTTGGGTGTAACAAAGAGCTTCCAGAGTTGTTTTTCAAACTACCTTGCACATCCCGTTACACAGTGACAGAGGTTATAGCGCAGACAGAGGAAGGAGGTTTTCCCTTTTAATTACTTAACTTTTCAATCTGCGCAATGGGAACGCTGCACTGCTGGGCAAGGAAACACGGAGCGGAGCAGTGAGGTGCTCCTTGCATCTCACATGGGGGGCAGTTGCTGGAGGTAACACAGAGAGGAACTGAGCACTGGGATGGAAGCTGGAGGGAGATGTGACAGCAGCCAGGGGCTGCTGTTTGACCTCCAAATACAACCTCAGCCCTCAAGCAGCAAAGCCACATCAGATCCACTGATCTCAACACAGCTCTGAGGCTGGGCCAGCACACACGAAACCCCACAGAGGGAAGCTATCTCCCATCACCAGCCTTGACCACTAAGAGATGGGACTCCTCACGTGCACGCAGTGCTTGTAGAGCCCTCAGGGGGTACACAGCATGCTCAGACTGAGATAAACCAAGGCTGAGGCTGAGCTGAACCTGCCCTGACCAGGGTGAGGAGATGCCACCTGAGCAGTCTCTGCAGCAAACAAGGCAAACCACAGAGTCCAGGGTTCAAAAGCTCACAGGAAACCGAGCACCAAGAGGCGTCTCAGTGGGGAGTCAAGTCCAAACACCATCCATGCAAGCTGCCCAACACCCTGAGATCACTGCCCCACGAGCACCCACACAGCAGAGCTGAGAGCTGCCTCACCAGGATGCCGGCATTCTTCACCGCCAGAGGCAGCCCCAGCAGCCCCGTGCCAATGTTTCCCTTCAGGAGATGGATCAGGGTCTGGTACCACCTGAGGGACAGAAGAAGCAGAGATGATCACTGGCAAATGCCCACCCCCAGACCTTGCACAGTCTCAGCCCCCAGTTCATCCTGCTCACAGTCCAGCAGCTCTGAGCTGCTGCAGGAAACACAGAGATCCAGATCCTGTCCCCTGAGCCCAGTGGGACTGAGAAAGGACTGGAGACAAAGACTCAAACGGATTTTGGGTGGGCATTTGCAAAACCATCTCCAAGGCAAAACCCAGCATGAGCTTAGCACAAGTCTCTGAGTTGAAGGGGTCACAGACAGCATCCTCTGCCCACCTGGGTGAATAAGGCAGAAGGAAGCCCCCAGGGCATTGCTGCAACATGCCCACAAGTCCTCTGAAGCCGGACATGGTATTTGCTCACCACAGCTTCCATTGAACCAACATGGAGTGGGGCAATACTGGGAAAAGCACTGACCTCTGCCCATGCTGCCAAGCCCAGCTGTACTGGTGAGCAGAGAGTGACGCTGGGGCAGCTGCTCCCTTGGTGCCAGCACTCCACAGAGTCAGGACCACAACTCTGCCTTCACTGTCCCCAGGAGGACTCCCCATAAAGCCATCACCCTCCAGCAAAGCCAACAAGGAGCCACCATCACCTCCTCCACCCTCTCTGTGTGCTGGGCAGGAGGGAAGCATCACTCACGTGGTCCCATTGCTCTCCCCAAAGCGCTGGTAGGACTCACGATGAGCAAACCCATTGATGCCGCTGGAGGGGCTCCCCTCCGGTGTCACATCCGTGGAGCTGTAGTCATTGTAGTCCTCGCTGCGGAGGCGCCGGGTGGACATGGTCCCTGTGGAGGAAGCAGCATTAGGAGTGCTCAGCTCAACACCCTCCCTGGCAGGCTCCTTGGGGTCAGCCATGGTGCAGAGACCAGCTTGTGCTGATGGTGCAAGGTCTCCTCCAGGGCTTTTATAGAGCAGTGCGCTCCTGCCCAGGCAATCACGGAGCTGGCATGTCCTAAGGTCAAGGGTGCACAGCACATTCCCACTGGCTCTTCCCGCAGGCCTATGCCCTCGTTTTGGGCACACCCAGGGAAGACAGGCATGAGATCCTGCAGGAAGGGCCCGACACAACCCGCTTCACATCAGGGAAGTGTCCTGGTGTCCCTCTCCTCCAAGGGTGGTGATTGTGCTCCATCAGGAAGGCACACAGCCCGTGTGCAAACCACCCACCTCCAAGGCTGCACAACCACAGAGGTGCCCCATGGGCTTCCTGGGATGATGCACCTGCATAACTGTCATGGTTTAAACTCTTGCTCCAGGAAAAACCCCAGCAGAGTCCTGCAAGGCAGGAGCACCCACACCAGTGCCACCAAGGACACTCCAAGGAAGCCTCCTGCCTTCAGCTGGTTTAATTCCCACACGCACCCTGAAGAGCTCCTGATGCTTCTGCACAGCCTCCCAAAAAGAGCCTCTGCTTCCTCCAGCCCCAGCAGCACTCAGCACCCTCAGTGCCCACCAAAGGCAGGGAAATTATCAGGCTCCTGCCAGGCAGCCTGGTGACTCAATCCCTGCCCCAGGGCTCCTCTGGGGTGTCAAGCCCCAGGCATCACCCCTGCCCCAGCAGTCCCAGTCCCCCTGCGCTGATGTGGAGCCAGGCTGAGGCCAAGCAGAAGCAGCAGGGAAATACTACCAGAAATAGGCTCGTTTCCTGCCAGAGGCTCCTCCAGCACCCACCAGGTCACGCGAGCACCCACAGGACACTGCTTTATTTCCTGCAGCACCAGGCAATGTGGAGCAGGCAGCAGGGCTGCTCCGTCCTGCACAGCACCAGCCTCCCCACAGTGCTGAGCCTGCTCGCAGCTGAGGGCAGCACATGCAGCAATCCTGCCTGCCACCTCCCTGGCAGCCAGGACATGCAATCATGTCCTGACCCAGCTCTGCCGCAGGCAGGGTGAGACAGGGACTGGGAAGAGCAGTGGTGTTAGTTTATACAAGGAAAGCGTTAGATGCTATTTGTCATCAGTGACGAGCCAGAGGAACAGGGGAGAGACTTGGGAGGCTTTGCCAAGCACCAAGGGCTCATAGCGGGCAAGGGCAGCAGGCAGAGGGGTGCCAGGGTTGGGTGAGGCATGGATACACCTCCCTGGAGATGGTCTGTGCATTATCTGAAGTACCCAACAGCGATGTTCTCAGACAAAACACAGTCACATCAATCTGCCTGATCACTCCTCGTGGTTTGTTTTTCTTTTCCCACAAGCTTTCTGCTTTGAAGAGCCATGGAAATGCATTCATCATGACTTGCCTAGTGTCTGGATTAAAGGTTGCACAGCAGCAGGGCGCAAGCGCTCGGCTCCCCCGCAGCCAAGCTGCAAAACTTGTCTTGTCCACACAACAAACGTTTCAAACTGAAACAAAACCCCACAACGTTTTCTCATCATTCCAAAGACAGGAGCAGACACATTCTGTTTCCACTTTAAAACCAGCTCCTCGGCCACTTCCATGTGCATTTTTACTCCTTATGCACATGACCATTATGGTGAATGAAGCACCCAGGAAGGCTGGGGCAGGGAGGTGATAGCAACTTGTCCTTTAGAGTGACAACCCCACGCCACTAGTCAAAAGCAAGATGCAACTTGCTGCTGATCCCAACAGCCCTCCCCAGCTGAGCAGGGGCTGTGACACAAAATCCTCCACACATGAGCTGCAGGACAGAACTCCCTGCTGCTTCCCATCAACGTGCTGAGTCCTTTCTTTCCAAAGCACTGCTTGTAACCCATCTCCGTGTGACACAATGGAGCCTGCTTGGCTCCATCCCTGCACCCCCATAAAGTAGCATGCCTGCACAGGGCTCCCTGCGCCTCACCCTAATCACAGTGCCACACAGCACCTCACACCCATGCAGGATCTAGGCAGACCCATACACTCACGCCAGCTCTGGACACCCGTGCAAGCTGCCAGCACCCCCCACATCCACACAGACTGAGCACACACACAGAGCCACATCCATGGGCTACCAGCACCCCCAAGCTCCCCTTTGCATCCATGCAGGCTGCAGCGCACTTGTACACACCAGAGCACCCGCCCCTGATGCCAGCACCCCAGGGACCCCGGCACAGCCACGCAGGCTCCAAGCACCCCCATACACACCCTGCGGTGTATAAGCAGTGCCAGCGACGCCCCCCCCCCCGAGTCCTTTCAGCCCACCCAACCTCCCCAGCCCGCTGTCGCATCGCGGAGCACTCCCTGGGGCTCCCGGCACCGCTGCTTCCCCCCCGCATCCCCGGGCACGCCGCGGGCTGCCGGCCCCCGTCCGCGCATCCCCGAGCACCCGCGTGCTGACAGCGCCCCCCGCGGGCCGGCAGCCGCCACTCCCGTCCCGATCCCGATCCCGATCCCGATCCCGATCCCGATCCCGATCCCGATCCCGATCCCGGTGCCGCACCTCGCCTCCGCCCCGCACCGCGGGGCCCCCGCCGGGCCGCTCTTTCGTCACGTGACCGCCCGATCAGCTGACAGAAGCGCCCGCCCCTGCGCGCGGGGAGCGGTGAAGGCTAGGGGCGGGGCGATAGGTGCGCGGCAGCGCCCCTTGGTGGGCGCTGCGGGGATTGCAGGTTTGCAGCGACGAGTGGAGGAGCGCTGAATGTCCCCGCTTCCAACCCGGACTGTTCTGTGGACCTGTGATTCTATGGCATGGTAGAGTGCGCTCACTGCAGGTCTTCCGTATGCAACTGCACGGGGTGCTAAATAACCTCACCTTTAAGGCTCTCTTTCCCCCAAAAAAAAGGCTGGACTGGATGATCTTTTGAGGTTCAATCCAGGAGCTGTTCTACCATTGCATGATTCTAAACCCCACAGAGCAAGGTAGGTTGGCAAGTGTCATGGGGAGAGGGTCACTGAGGCAAGCAACACCCCAGAGACACCTGGGGGAGAGAGACTGAGTCCTTGTGTCCAAATCAGCACCTGCAGATCCCTTGTGTCCCTCACACAGAAGCCGGTCTCAGGGCTGCTCACACTCAGCTCTCCTGGCCACAGCATCTTCTACTGCTTCCAGCCCAGACACTGCTTTTGCTTCCCCCATATGCTCAAAACCACAACCCCTCTATTTCAAGGCAAACAAATGTCACCCCCAGGTCACCAAAAGGCGCCAGCACCACTTCCTGATAAAAAGGTTTATTAAGAACCTGCCCAAAAGGAGGATGCAGCCCTGGCACAGGCACTGCGTGACAGTGGGGAGCAGAGTGATAGGGTTAATACTTCTCCAGGCAAAACAACCCCATTGGACCCAGCTGCAGGATGAAGCAAAGTGAGTTGAGGGCACAGAAAGGTGATGGGAGAACATCTGCGTGGCAGAGGACCTCCCAGCAGGGCAGCCCAGCAGTAGTTAAGGCATATAAAGTGCTTGGAGGAAGACCAGCCCTATGGAGAGGCTAAATAATGAAAGCAGGCAGGGACAGTGAGGGATGCAGGTGGCTGGTGGGTCACCTACAGCTCTGCCCCATGGGACATGGCGTGGGCCCGCAGCAGCTGCAGGCAGGAAGGATGCTGCCTGCCTATACCTCAGCACCCAACCACAGCCAGCAGATGGGCTGCAGGGCCCCCAAATAGGAGCCAGGCTGCTGGTCTTCATGGCCATCTCAGTCCATCCCATGTCCGGGATCCTGCTCCATGTTGTGGGGCACTGGAAGGATGGTCCCAGGGCAGTGCCATGCTTCAGCTCAGTTCCAGTGGCAAAATGAGATGAGGGGGACTTGTCCTCGGTCCCCATTCTTAGGACACTTCAGCAGAACAGCCCTGTTGTGAAGGGACCAAACCAGCCCTGGCCAGAGGTGGTGGGGGCAAGCAGGGACACCATCCACATCTAATCCTGCATCCCTCCAGCCTGTTCCAGCACTCGCAAACACTCCCTCCTCCCATGGGCTGCTCCAAGAAATATTGCTTCTCCCTGGAATGTTTCTGTCTAAAATTACCCTAATGGGATTAAGGAAAAGAGAAAATAGGCCTAAATACCCCAGGTCATGCTGAAAGGCTGGAGTTAGGCTCCAAGGCCACCCTGTGCGGGGCAGGGGACACCCTGGTGATGGGGTTGGGGACAGCAGGACAGCCAGAGGAGCACAGAGCAAGGGTATGGAGCTGCCTCCTCCTGGCAGCGGGAGGGATGCACCTCACAGGGACGGCCTGGGGTGCAATGGGATGGATGGGACAGGGGACAAGATGGTGGGGAGCAGAAGGAGGTCCCCTGCCCCTCACTGGGACTGCAGCGAGAAGGCCAACTTGACACAGCCGAGTTCCTCCCCACCATTGCTGACGACCGCCCGGACACGGTAGTTGCCGTTGGTCATCCAGGAAGGCAGCTCCACATCGGGCAGGACGAAGTCACTGGCTGGCAGCGAGTAAGAGCCCTGTGGAGGGAGGGGACACGTAGGGAAGACATCAGCTGAGCCCCCCAGCCCCACACCAAAGGGCATGGTGGTACCCAGCATCACATCGCTGGGGGTTCCCGACATACCGCTTTGAAGGGACAGTGGCAGGGGATGCCATAGGTGAGCAGAGGCTCTGGGCACGTTGTGCCAGGTGGGATGAGCTCGTCCAGGATGGTGCAGACATCATTGTAGGTACAGCTGCCCAGCTGGTCAATGCAGGGCAGTTGGATCCAGAGGTCTCCCAGCGCCTTCTCCACCACCAGCACCACCTGGAGGGAAGGTGTTCAGCACTGGTATAGGCAGCACGGGCACCCATGGCTGCTCCAGCCTGTCCCCTCCTCAGACACCTCCTTCAGCTCCTGTTTGTGCAACTCTTTGGGGTGTCCCTGGGGCCACCGCAAGACCTCCTGTCTCCCCTCCTGTTTCCAGTTCCTCTGCCTGCAGGTTTCTCTTCCTCCAACCTCAGCTTGCCCTCTTGAGCAAACACCTCTCAGCACCTCACAGCCCTGCTCCTTCCCACCTCCTCCATGCCCTACCCCAAAACCACAGCACACTCCCCACGGCCCCAACCCCAAACATGCACCGTGGCATTGCTCAAGACAGCTCATGCACCTTGGGCAGAGGGACATGTCCCATCTCATTCCAAAAGGTCCCCCAAAAGCAGTGCAGGGCACTCAGGGCTCCCACAGCAGGACTATGGCATGTCCATGGAGGGAGCAGCTGAGCCTGGCCACCCAAAACTGAGTGCTACAATGACCACTGGGAGCACCCAGGGGATCATTTTCCTCCCTGAGCCATTACTCCCAGGGTATGACACAGTTCAAGTGGTTTCTCCCACTGGGATAAGGCTGTGAGCTTCCCACTGTGCTGTCTGCTCCCACTGCAGGTATCCTTCTGCCCCATTCTGGCTTACACAGCTCAGCCCTGCACCGTTCCATGCCCCATTCCCCCACAGGCTGTTCATTGCCATACCCACTGCTGTGCCTTTCCCAGCTGCCAGTGGTTTTGGGAAGCTCATCCTGCGGCAGCATCTCCATCACGTACCTTCAGAGGGGAGGCCATGGTCTTGCCGCTGTTGACGGCTGCACTCACACGCAGGCTCCCTGGGATGCTGATGGGGTCGGGTGCCACGGAGAGGCTCTGCAGCACCACAGGGTCCCTCCTGTCACCGCAGTTCTCCCAGGCAAAGCCACCCACCTGCAGCACCGAGGACAGGAGGAGTTAGAGCCAAGGTGAGGCTTGACCTGGGCTTGCACAAGCATCCCCAGTGCTGGACTCTTGACTCCCTGAAGCATCTACTCACAAACACAGCCAGAAAATGACCTTCAGCCACCCTTCTAATGCCAAATGAGTATTTCCCTCTTCGTTTCTCACACTCTCACCTCTCTGAGCCTGAGGGCATCACAGAAACTCTCAGTTCAGCCCCATTGTGTGTATTTCACGCTTAAATGGGGCTCCCTGGCTGCAACCTCCAAACGTGCACCAGCTCGGCCTCCAGACACTTTGCATGTGAACAAGGTGAGAAGCCAATGGCAGCGAGCAAGGTGTGTGAGAGCAAAGGCAATAGAGTAAGGGGAGCAAGAGCAGGGTGGCTAACCAGAGGGATGCTGTGCCTTGGGGTGGCCATGGGGCTGGCACAACCTCCCAGCTCAGTCTGTTGCAAGCCCTCAGCCACCAGCTCCAGCCACCTAGCTCTATGCAGGAGCAGGAGTCACACTCACATGTGTTTTAAACATGGCTTAACGTTTCCATCTCCACTCATGCTTGGAGGACAGATGAGCCAGCTCTGTCTTCGTCTGAATGAACCTGATCCTGAGCTGCTTCAGCCTAAATGAGCCAGGGAAGCAGCACTGTCCCACGGGTTAAAGAAAATCCACATGCAAGGCATGTATTCCAGGCAGGGGACACCATTTGTGGGTCCTGGCTGGGCTGGGAGCCACACTGGGAGACCTCCCCTGTTTCCTCTGTGTCCCACCGGTCTCTTCAGCCATCACTGGCAACACCACTGGAGCCCTTTGCTCCCACAAGCTCCAACGCAGGGGAATGCCAGTACCCCCCTGCAACATCCACCCCTGAACCTGCTGCAGGAGAGCAGCTCCAGCTCCCTCCCGGAGCAGGATCCAGCCGAATGGCAGATGTTTTCCTGGCAGGGATGGAGGAGGCATCCCGAGCAGGTTTGGCAGGGGCAGCCTGTGTCCCCATGCCATGGGGCTTTCCCTGCCTGCTCAGCAGCCACAGAACCGGTGGAGGCTGAATTACCTGGTACCAGGCGGCAGCCCCAGCGGGCACTGCAGGCAGGAGCTCATCCTGCATCCTGCTCACCAACATAGGGCAGGACAGGGCTGAGGGCAAGTCAGGACAAGGGGCAGGCTGTGCCCTGACGTTTAGCAAGAGTTGGGAGACCCTCACCCACAGGTCTACAGGTAAAGAGGCTCCACAGGAGCCACTGCAGATTGCTGTGACACAGAGCCCCTCCAGCCTTCCTGACCGGCTCCCTCTGCCCTAGGGCAACATCAGCTTTCCTGGAAAATAAGAGATTCCCCTTCGCCCCGTGTGAGAGTCATGCGTTTTAATCAGCTGTATCTTAATCAGCGCCTGTTGATGAGCCCGGCCCAGCGCTGCGTGGGAACGAGCAGGCAGCAGCCCGAGCTGGTGAGCAGGAAAATCCTCATGGAGAGGAGGAATGAAACCCTAAGCACCGGGGAGCTCCAACAAGAGAAGAGGCCGCTGGGCCGGAAACCGCGCAGGTTCCAAACAGTATGTCAGCCCTGAAATCCCCTCTGGGGCTCACCCCAAACCTGCAGCCACGGTCCCCCCCACGCGGTCAGGTCCATGGGATCCCACTGCCCCCAGCCCGGCCGCGCACCCCCAAATCGACCTTGCAGAAGGACGACGCTCGTCAAAGCGCTGTCGATCCCGTGTAAAACGCACCAGGACAGAGCGCATCAGTTCTCCCGCACCCCGCACCGCTGAGGCTGCTCCCTGCAATCCCCCCCCCCCCCCAAGGAGCAGGGTCTGGGTCGGGGGTCTCTCACCTTGCCCAGCCTGCGGGACCCGCTCCGCTCCACCAGCAGCTGCGGGTGCGAGCTGCCGAGAGAGGCCGCGCAAAGCTGCGCTGCGCACAGCAGCAGCAGCGGCGATAGCGCCGACATCCGCATCCCGACAACGCGGAGGTGGCCCGGCCGGCGGGGAGGCGAATCGGGACGGGATGGAGCAGGGAGGCGAGAGCAAAGTCCGGCGGGGGCAGCCGCGGGAGCGGAGCGGTGGGACTGTTCCACCTCCCGTTCTGTGCCCTCCCCCTGTGCACGCTCAGATTTTCCCTTCTCCCTTTTTTTTTCCCTTCCCTTCCCTGGTTCCGCTCCCAAACGCAGGACTGGATTCGCCGGGATGCTGGGACGGGAAGATGCACTTTCCCAGGCACCCAGGGACATCCACCGCCTGCCTCGGTGGATGCAAAGGGTCGGTACCACCTCTCACCGCCTCATATCCCCCCAACTCTCGCCACAGATATCGGAGCCCCCAGACCAGATGGTGTGTGCTGCAAGGGGTGGGAGCACCCTGGCATCGGGTGGCCCTTGGCTGGGCAGTTTGCAGCAGCACCCACCGCCCATCGACCCAAAATCTCAGATTTAATACTCTTTTCTTCCGCCCTCCCCTTCAGTGCTCATTTTCAAGCCAGAGCTGCCCCAACCGCCCCCATAGTGCTGGAACGGCCTCACGGGTACCCCCCACCACAGACAGCACAGGAGGGCAGCTTTTCCCACATATTCTGGCAAACAGATGTGGGGTTTTCCCTGTGGAAAGCTGGAATGGGCACTGAACATACAGGACATGAGTGTGGCAGGTCTCAGACCTCCCACCACCTCCACCACAGCAGTTTGTGGGGCCCTTCCCCATAGGCAGCTCTGCTCCCCCATGCACGCTGACATTGGTTGGCGTCCCCATATCATTCCCAGCCTTGGGAAGGGTTGCCTGGCTTGTCCAAGCCAGCGCTATTTTTAGCCTTTCATCCTTATTTAGCAGCGAGGCCGGCTGGGAGCGTGCAGGCAGGGCAGGGAGCAGGCAGGGACCGTGACGGATGCTGCTGCCCACCCTGCACCGGCAGCAACAACTGCGCCGCTGATCACTGTGGAGGCTTAAGGGTGAGGAATAAATAGCCTGGATCCTCCCACCCAGCAGCAGGGCTGAAAGTTATTCCTTGGGATTAGTTTTCACTTTGAGGCCCCAGAGCAGCCAGGGAACATGGATGAGGATAGGGGAGAGGCATGGGCATGGCCAGAGCATCATGTTTGGGACCAGAAGGGGAGAAGAGACCTCCAGCCCCCATCATCACATGTTTTCCTTCTTCTCACAACCAGTGTGAATGAAGGTTTCACTCCCCCATTCCTATCCTTCCCCTCTCCATTTCGCTGTAGGGGAAAAAAGAGAATAAAGACCAGTTAACCCACACCTTAGCCCTTGGAAAAAAAACGCAGGCAGGAGCAGGAATGACTTGAAATGGCTGCTCTACCTCAAAGCAGAAGCATGCATGACCTAGATCCCCACCAGAAGAGTCTGTGATGTCTTCTTTTCCAACACATGCAAGATCCTCTGCAGTTCAAACACAGCTATGTCTTGCGTGCAAAGCCCAAGTCATGAGATCTTAGCAGTCTGGCTCAACATATTCAATTTGCATTGAAGAGAAGCAGACAGCACAGATGGGTTGATGGCTTTGTGTTCTATTTGACAAAAGCAAACAGATTGCAAACAATGAGTGGGGTGAAGGGCGCAACCACAGACCACCTTCTCTCCACTGCCTCTGCTCTGCATCACCACCATTGAGAGCATCACCCAAAAACCTTCCAGCAAAATCTTCTCCCCCTTTTTTTTTTTTCCCAGTTTGGGTTAAATAATAAAGAAACAATATTTAAAATGAATGGTCCCATTGTGCTCATGGGACCACCCTGCACAGAGACCAAGCAGGGTCCCAGTTGGATATCGCATGTGCTTGCACCCATCCTATCCCACCCAGTCCTTACCAGCTGGAACTGGAGAGAGAAAGGAGGCACTTTAACAGCTTGCATAAATACTTCTCTTATCCATAAGCTTTGGCAAACACTTTAAATGACCATTGGTACAAATTAACTCGACGCTTGGCCAGCTATTATCCCATTTACGGCAATGCAGCTCAGCCTGAGATAAACGCTCCTAAGCTCAGTTCTCCAGACAAAGCCCTTGAGATGTCTCCAGCCGCTGTCTCTGCTGGGAGATATGGTGATAACACCAACAAAGATATCAGGGCCAACTTCAGAACAAGACAAAGCTGCCCAGGTGGGGCTGCCACACACTACCTCTGCTTCCCTGTCTTTGAATGGGGAGAAATCCCCTCGCTGTCATGGTCCCAGCACCTCCAGCCCTCTGTAAGCCTCCTCAGCCCCAGGTGCTCCCAGATCTCCAGGCTCTTCAGGTTAGGGAGAAGGGGATGAGTTGTTGCAGCCATGAATCCCACCCCTACAATGCCCTGGAAAGCCCCTGCTCAGCTCCAAAGCAGCTGAACACAAAAGTTTCTGGCTGTTTAAGTGCTGCTCTGGTGCAAGTTGTCAGTGTATTGGGGCAGAAGAAGATCAAGCAGGGCTGAGATGGGAGCTCTCAGCAGCAGGGACACATCCCATGCAGCCTGCATAGAAAAGATGGGAGAAACTGAGGAATCACTAAAATCAAGCTAAAATAAGGCAGTTTGGGGCAGCACAGACAGGGCCTTAGGCAGGCAGCCACACAGATGCACCTGTGGGCTGAAGGAAGCAGGTAACCTCATTTGGTGCTGCCTCTTCTCCAAAAGTTAATGATTTATATAAATGTAGGGTTGGAGCTGCCATGGTGAGCACAGCCAAACAGAGCCTGCAGCAGCACAGGGGATGGGGCACTTAGGGATGAGGGCATGCTCACTGCACATCCCCAAGCTCCATCTCTGCCTTGCTGGCTTCATGCCTCAGCCTGACGTGACCAAAGCCTCTGCTTTTTCTCCACCATTAGCAAGAGAAACCCTATCCAGAGCCCTGCACTGTGCATTCCAGTGCACCCCATTGGTGCCCCACAGTTAGAACCAGAAACACGAGCACAAGTGCACGCTGCTGCTCTTTGGTGCAGCAGCAGGATGTGATGGCAGCTGTACAGGCTCCTCCTCAGCTGCCCACACAGTTGCTTCTGTTCACAACCAAGGCCCCAGCGATGCAAATTCAGCCTGGAAATACGCATGTGCTTTGTGCCTGCCTCTGCATGCCTTCAGCTCCTAAGTCTGGACCAGGATTTTTCATGAACCCTGAAGAGGTGGAGACCAGCACCTTGCTGAGCTTTTATCCCACAAACCTCATGTGGTTTGTGCTTCAGCCCAAATAAGTACTCTCAGGCAGGGAAGGAGACCTGCCCCATGCATGAAGTGCTGGGAGAGATAAGAACAGAGACACTCTGAGAGGTGGGAGCCAGGAAGCTGCTGTGACTCACCAAACTTCACCCAGGTTAAGCAGCACCTACCCAAGAGCATGAAGCCAACTGGTCCCACCAGTCCCCAGGAGGCTTGGGGCCTGCCCTTCACCTTCCTCACCCTTCTATCCCAAGGGTGAGACATCCCAAGTGAAGTTTCACAATTTACCCACTCCAATCCCAGGGTTACCAGGGCAAAAAGAACACCTCCACGTTGCACGTGATGGGGCAACCGCACACCTCCGCTCCCTCGCTGTGTGGGCAGGAGGAGCAGTGGTGAAGCACCAGGCATGCTGCAGCCCCTGGGCCCACAGGCTGCTTGGACCGATCCCAAGGGATACGTGGAAAATGTCAGAATAGACACTTGTTGACAAAAACCGGCAGTGTTTCCATATGGGCACAGCCTCGTGACCGGGGTGAAACACTCCTGTGTCAGCAGTGCTGGGTGGCAGCAACCTTTATTTCAGGTCAGGATGTGTGTTCACTGAGAAATGTCTGTTCTTTCACGGTACATAAAGAACATCATCAGAACCAAAACCTTTGGAGGAACCTGCCTTTCCTCCTGTTAATTTCTAGACAAGACACTTTCAAATCCATGTGTTTTCTTCCCTCTCCAGGACCCACTTCCAAAGTGCAAGGTTTCCTGATGGAAAAGGGCACCCTGGCTCCAGGTGCAGTATGTGGGGTGATAGGGATGCTCAAGAGGAGGGTTGGCAGGAGGCAGCTCCCCAGGCAGTAGGGACCACACTCAAAGCCCCCTCCAGTCAGCACGGTTACCCCCATAGGAGAGCTGCTCCCGGAATAAAGCACCTGAAAGCCACCACTTTTACACAACCCCTACAGGACAAGCTGGAACCTTATGGGGTGATGGCAAAAGCCAGGATGGATCCAGCCTTTACCCCTCTCCCAGGTGGCTGGTGGGGTTCACTAAGGAAGCACCCTGCGGCTTCCCTGCTCCAGCTGAACCCCAACCCAGGTCCAGGGTCCTGCTTCCCTTTTCCCAGATGGAGCATCCTCACGGGACCCCATGGACCCCCAGGATGGCAGATCCTTCCACCTTGGAACGAAGCACCCCTAGGATTGGATAGCTTGGAGGGCCGGAGCACCCCTCCGGATGCCCATGGCCAGCCCCGGGGGCGGGCGGGCTGCCGCCGGGGGCCCTGCCCTTGGCTCGGGGGTGCAGAGCACCCTCTCCCGGCGCTGCCTGCGAGCAGCTGCCGAGACTTTTTTATTATTATTAATTATTTATTTATTCTGTATTTTTTTTCCTGCCCGCCAGCTGGGGCGGCTCGTCCGTCCCGTCCCGTCCCGTTCGTCCCCGTCCCTCCCGTCCCGTCCCGTCCGTCTCATCCGATCCTATCGGGCAGCGGAATCCACTCTCCGGGGATGCTGCGCTCTGCGCCCCGTGGCTGAGCCCCATGGGCTGCACCGGCAGCGCTCTGCGCTGCTGCCCCACCGGCGGCCAGGTAGCGGCTGCGGGGCTGGGCTGGGGTTGGGATTTGCCTGGGGTCGGGGCTTGTGAGGGGTCGGGGCTTTGCGTGGAGCTGGGGTTGGCGTGGGGATGGGGGGTGCATAGAGCCCCGCTTGCACTGCTGAGGGTGGGAGGTGTGCTGGGGGTGTGGGTGGGTTTTAACGGGCAGCGGGTATCCCACCGGGTACAGTGGGAGCTGCAGCCACCTGCGCTGCACTGCTCCGGGCTGTCCCCCCACATCACCCATGCTAAACCGGGGTGACAGTGCCTGTTGGAAATGCTGGTCCCATATAGGACTGGATGGGTTTCCCCACCCTCTGCCACTCTCCCATAGCATCCTTCCTTGCCCCAAAAGTTGTCCCCACTCTCATGCTGGGTCCCCCTTTGTGCTGAAGGCAACACTTCTGCAGGGGGACACTGAGTCCCCAGCAGATATCAGTGCATTGCTCTGCACTGAAGACCTCTTGTGATTTAAGGTCTAGGAATTATCCACTGCTTATTATTTCTCTTTTTTGATGTGTTCTCACTTTGCCAAAGGTGTTTGTGAAGTTGTGCTGTGTGTAACTGGTGTCAGTGGTGGCTGGAGGGTAGCAGGGGCAGGAGGAAAGCTGGAAAGGCCCCATAGTGCTGGTGTTCCCCCCTACATGGACAGCCCTTTGCAGAGGCAGCTGCAAGAGCTCGGCTGCCCGGAACCATGTGTCTAAAGCACAACCCACTGCTGGGATGTGTGGGGGAGCAGGAGCAGAACTTGCCCAGCCCCGCAGCCAGCAAGTGCCTTTATTTACAGCACTTGCAGCCTTGGCTGCTTCTGCATAGCATAGAAGGGAAAAACAAACCCAAACACTGTTCTCCCTGTCATAGGATCAGACACTTGTGGGCTGGTTTGTGACTGTGAGAAGGGGCATGGGACAGGGAGAAAACAGCAGCCCCGAGGCTGCAGGTGCTGAGAACTGAAAGGAGGAAATTGAAGGCAGTCACTTGCCCGCAGACACCTCCCTTCCTGCGCTCGCCTGCTCCTCAGCTCCTGTACTGAGCCTTGAGGCGCTGCTCAGTGCAGTTTGTGCCCCATAAAACAGCCCTGATGCTGTGAGTAAGTCACAAGCTGATCCTGAAAGCAGCGCTGAAAATCCCCTTTATGGCAACAAGGGGTGAGGGCGGGCATCGAGCAGCTCCCGCACTCGTTCTCACATCCTGGGTACCAAAAGGCAGGTGGAAGACTTTCACCCTCCCACTGCTGATGGGTGGACTTGCAGAGGTGGTCCCATGGTGCTGTTTGGGGATGGGGGAGCTGTCAAACACGGGAAGACCCTGGTGGGCATAGAATGATTTGGGTTGAAAAGGACCTTAAGATCATCCAATTCCACCCCCCTGCCATGGGCAGCCCCTTTGCACCATGGATAATGAGCACTACTAGGAAAAGACATCATGGGGCTGGGGGCTGCAAAGGCTCTGGGGCCGATCTCAGGTTGGAGATGAGCTGGATGTGGTGGTGGATTTCATACCTGGCACTGCTGCGTGCCCTGGGGGAGGCGGCTTGGCAGCCTTTTCCTTCCCATCACTGTTCTGAAGCGCAATGAGGCACAGGAGAAGATGCCATGGGCAAAGCCCAGCACCAAGTTGCAGCGACCGCCGCTGTGGATCCCCTCCTCTCCATCTCCATCCACACTTGGCCACCCATCACCACCACTTGCCCTTCAGTCATGCTCCCAGCGTGAGAGAGGCCAAGACTCCTTCCCAAAAGATCAGGGCTGAGCTTTGGCCACCTTCCATGGCTGGGGTGAATTTATTTTGGAGATATAGGAACTATATGTAGCAGCAGGAGCCAGGGAAAGGTCAGGATGCAAAGCTCGGGGCTGTCAATGGCATGAAGGCTTTGCATACGGTCTGCAGCACAGATCTGACTGTATGAGAGGTGATAGTTATCTCATAACACAACCTCAATAGAGGAAAACCAGCAGCAGAGTCAAAGACAGGTCTCACAGACCTGAACCAGCATTGCTGTGACAGCACTGAGCATCTGCTGTAGGTCCTGGGGAGCTTCTGTAGGGTCACAGGCCAAATCCTGGCCCCCTTCTCCGGGGCCACAAAGCAGAACCTTGAGACCAGGAGCAGGGTTGGGGTTTAAATGCTCGTTTCCTGCCTCTGTGTGATTTCATTTGTTGTTGCAGGGTTTAATTGCTTAACTCACTTGTAAAACAGGAAAGGAGGAAGTGCAAAACCCACCTCATGCTGCAAGCTGTAGCAGAGGCTGCAGCTGCCTCTGTGCAGGTCCTACCATTGCTGGCATCTTTTGGGATGCTTTGGGTGCTGCTGGAAATCCCAATTAATCCATCCACAAACAGCTCTGCTCCACACCATTAGAAATGTTTTGTTCAAAGAGTGTGGGCACTTTTTTATAGTGGGAAGGTATTTTTTGGCATGAACCCCACCAAAGCCAAAGCCAGAGGTTTCCATGCTGAGACTTCCCAGGATAAGCAGTGCTGCTGATGCCCTGCACCTGAGTTCCAGACTGCTTCTTCCCTGGGCCAAAGCCATTCAGATGGAGCAACTCCCAACCTGCTCCTTTCATAGTGGATACTGGGACTGGCTTCCAGCTCTCCAAATTGCACCAGTGACACCAGAGATGTGGGTGCCATGCACTGCTCTGGAGGTGGCAGTGGAAGGTGCTGCTGTATTTCAGTTTACAGCCATATTCTGCTTTTCACCTGGCTTTGGAGTTCTCATCCCAGAGGACAATGAGTGCTTAGGAGTAAAATTAGCTCAGGACACTATTTCAGTATCTCCTAGAGGTAGGAAGCGTGTCTCCATGTCCATCCCATGGACAGTCCCCTCGTACAGCCTGTGCTTTCTATCAGTAAAACCTGTGAGGTGTTTGAGGTTGCTTTGATGCTCCCAGGCTTCAGAGCCCCAACTGCCTCATCCACACTCTCCAGACCCCAAAATCCAGCATGGGACACAGGGTACATTAAATAGCAGGGGGTGCATGAAATGGGTGAGGGAGGAGGATGGAGACCCTTGGGCTCAGCAGCATCCCAGGGTGATCCATGTTTGCTGGGCAGGTTGTGCTGGGAATGAGAACAAGCCCTGTGAATTCCGACCATCTGGTGTCTCCTTATCCCACTGCCTGGGCTGTGTTCAACACCCGCAGTGCTCACGCCATAGAAGGGAAGATAAAGCTGTGGCTTCCCAGAGGCTCGGAGTCTTCCTCTGGCAGCTGTACTTCCCTCTGGCTTCAGGAGGGAGCTGCGGGGGAGGCAGGGGCAGGGAGCTGTTTGTTTTCCCTCACTGTCTTCCCCAAACCAGGCTCTCCAATCTGGTCTGTATTGATCCAAGCTCCTGAAGGCTGCAGGGCTGATTTTTTTAGGGACCTGTGTTCTTAGGGGTGGCTTTGTTGGGTGCTGGAGAGCAGCATCATGTCTGCAGGTGGATTCCCTTGTCCACAATGCATCCGCACCCCTACTTAGAAGCACAACCCAATGATGGGCATCAGAGGCAAGATCTGCCCTGCACTGGGGAGGCTGAGCTGCAAGAGCACTCGAGATTTGCTTCTATCTTCCAGCAACACATAAAAATACATCCACATCTCTTTTCTTCTCCTCCTCCTCCCCTCCCAGTGACTAAATTAGACCCATGCAGGGCTGGAAGGCATCCCACAGAGCTGCGCTGCTGAAGGCAGCTCCCGGCTCTGGGCTCTATCAGCCCCCGGCAGCAGTGGGAGCGTGCAGGAGAGCGCGGGGCAGAGCAGCACATTCCTGTGCTCCTGAGGTCATTGCCTGTGCCACTGCCAGCCCTGCACAGGGCCCACAGTGCCTCTGCTTTATGGGGGTTTTCATGCCTCGCTCCTGGGCCAAAGCCCAGCTGGGTAAAGCATCGGCCCTCTTGGGGTGCTGCAAGGTGCCAGGGACCAGGCTGACCCTGAGCATCCCAAGGCTGCAGGGTCAGGGCAGGAGGAAGGTGTCAAGGAAGCACCATAGCCACAGCCATGCCGAGTGCTGCCTGCTGTTCCCCACCACACAGTTTGCTGCTGGACCCTGTTTTGCACCAGCACCATGTCAGGGGGGTTGTGAGCATCCTTTGGGTTTTTCATCCAGTGGCTGGCTATGCCAGGTTGGGAAGCATCTGGGATGAAGGGAAACAGCTCAGAGCTGCCTGTCAGGCACTCATGGGTGCTGGGGGCTGTAAGAGGGCAGGGAGGGACCACTGCTGCTCAAGCACCCATGGGTTAGGAGGGTTGAAGCATGCCCAGCGCAGGGTGCCTGCTGCAGGGTGTCCTGTGCCCTGCTTTGTCCCCCTACTCCAGCCCCTTCTCTCTCTTAGAGACAGCTAAAAGCCCAGCAGCAGAGGGGACCAGCTGCCCAGGAGCTCACGGCTGTGAAGACAGAGCACGGTGAGAGGAAATTGCATGTCTTCCCCCTGCTGTGCTTTACCAGTGTGATATTAATAAAGCATTAGGAGGGTCCACAGGGTGACCAGGCTGTGCTGGGGAGGATGGGGATGGTGAGTGCAGCCTCCACATGGCACTGGTGTAGACAGGCAGAGATGATGGCATCCCAGAGATGAGGCATCCCATCCTCTCAGGTTATCCCCTGATGAGCTGAGTCCCCTCTGAACATGCCAACAGCATCCCAATTACAGCTAATTTTCACCAGTGAGATGAGGGCAGGTATTGTCCAGTGGGAAGAGGACAGGGGCTGAACCCATGCCAGGACATACAAGTAGCCCAGTTAGCAGGATGCAGCCAGCACCGTTTGAGCCACATTTGCATTGCAGCCAATGCCACCCTCTTGCCTGAGGATGGGGACAAGGCAGCACTGCCAGAGGAGCGGAGAGAGAGCACAAGGCTCCTCCAAGGCCAGGAGGAGGATGAGGAGGAGCAACTGCAGGATGCCAGCCAGGTAGGCACCAAGGGAATCACCCAGGATGGTGACATCCAGGTCAGTCAAACATGCAGGTGCTATTGGAGATGGTGGCTGGGCAGGGAGCATGTGGCCAAGCCAGGACTTTCCAGGCATCAGTCATGGACCAGGAATGTGTTGGGCTGAGCTCTCCTGTTTTGGGGAGAAGGAAGGGGATAGGAAGGGTTTAAGAGGCCTGGAATGGTGCTGGTCTAGCAATGAGGCACAGGCAGCTGGGAGGACCATAGCATCCCTCACACTGGGTCACACAGGGTTTGTCATCTCCCTGCTTCCCAGGTGGAAAAGGGAAAAGACCTGGACCTGAAGGAGCAGCTTGATGCCCTGAGGAGAGCGCACACGGAGACCCTGCAAGGTGAGTGCTGGGCCAGCAGGGCTCACCCCAATACTGTGGTCCCCCCCCAGCTCCATGGCACCTTGGGGCTCATTGCCCTGGTGTCCCCACACCAGTGACTCTTGGTTCATGTTCCCCCTGCAGAGCTCCAGAGAGCACATGAGCAGGAGAAGCTGCTGCTGGCAGAATCCCACCACAGGACCCAGGCAGCCTTAGAGGTACCTGCAGGGAAATCCATGGGGAAGGGGTGTTTGTGGAGGGCTTGATGACTGTCTGCTGGTCCTGCCATGGAGCCCCAAGCTCCTCAGTGGTCACCTTAGTCCTGGGGACCACGCAGACTCCTCCAGTCCTGGGGCTATGAGGGTGCCATAGCCCAGCTCTGCTCAGGAAGGAAGCACAGCTGTCTCCCATCCCGATTCTTCCTTGGCTGCCCTAGGAGACGATCCAGGCACTGAATTCCCAGCTGAAGTCCTTCCAGGACAGGATGAAGCGGGTGGAGGAGTCACTTATGAGCACAGACTACAAGAAGCACATTGAGGTGCAGAGAGGGGTGGCAGGGAGGGGATCTGCCTCTGGGGTGCTGGTCCAAAGTTTCTCTGCTGGACCCTGAGATGCTGGGGGGGGGGCACAGGGCAGCTGAAGTGGGGAGCAAAGCCCTGTCCCTGAGAGGTGCATGGGCTGTGGGGGTCTCTTGAACACAAGTGATGGGTGAAACGTGGAGTCATGCATGTGGGATGAACCACGGCAGATACCTCCAGTGCCCACCCTACAGCTGCCCATGCCCTGCATCCTGTAGGAACACGGGAGCCCCAGCCCCTTCTGGGAGCAGGAGCTGGAGAGCCTGCACTTTGTCATCGAGATGAAGAATGAGCACATCCATGGGCTGGACAAGAAGCTGCTGAACCTGGAGACCGTGGTGGGTTGAAAGGAAGGGGGGGTCACAAGTGGGCTTTGCTCTTTCCATCATCTCTCCCCACCTGAATCCCATCCAGAAGGTGCAGCTAAAGAGGAGGTGGATGGAGCCTGGTTCCTCTCTTTGAGCAGGGAGGGGATGCAGGTGCAATGCCATCACTTTCTGCATCCCTCCTCATCCTCATGCCCACTTCCAGGTGGAGAAGAACCTTCTGCTGGAGGAGAAGGTGAAGATTCTGCAGCAGGAGAATGAGGACCTGCATGTTCGCACCCAGAACCACTTGGTCATGGCGAGGTAAGTGCTGGTTCCGTGCACCCCGGTGGCACTGGGGACAGGGAATACATCGGGATACATCAGAGCCCACGGTGCCATTCACAGATGCTGCTTCCCCACAGGCAGCTGTCAGAGGAGCTCCTGGCTGCTCGTGGAGCACTGGAGAAGGAGGCACAGCTACGGGAGCAGGCGCACCGTGAGAAGGAGGAGCTGCTGTACCGCGTGCTCAATGGAGGGGATGGTTCCCCATTCCCCATCGCTGCCGGCGAGGTGCCCCTCATCGCCACGTAGCACAGTGCCAGGGGCTGTCAGGGCTTCCCTCTGGGTGCCAGAGCCCAGGGCTCCTCTCACAAGTGCCCCACTGCTGGGGCTGACCCCATCCAACCAAGGGCAACGGAGCATTTCACAGGACACTGCCTTTCCCCAGCCCATGCAGGGCACCCTGGCAACCCCACTGCCCATCCCTGCACCCCTTCCTCTGGTGGGAGGCTTCCTAGGGGTAACAGGGTTCATCCAGGACACACAGATTGGGCTGGATCCTTGGCTCCGAGCACGACCAGGATCAGTGCTGCTTGGCATGAGGAGGAAGATGAGGCTGTCACTGGGATGGGGATGAGCACGGGGAAGCTGAGGAGAGCACTGGGGATATGGTGGTGGTAAGGTACCTCACTCCTGGGGAAGGAGGTGGCCAAGCCCAGGTCTGAGCCACAGAATGGGTGCAGCTGGGTATATCAGCCACCTCCAGCACCGCCCCTGCTATAGACCATATCAACATGGCCCTTCCACCCATACCCTCATCACCTCCCTCCGCCTCCAGCAAACAGCTCCCAGGGATCACTCCTGCATCCCAGGCCTTCCCCCACTCACTGCCACACAGACACCAAGGCCTCCTGTCCCCACTACACATTAGGAGCACCACCAGTGCCATCCTTTTCCCCCAGAGCTGGGCAGATGCTGCATGCCCAGAGGTGCACATGTGGGGAGCAGAGCACCCTCTCAAGGAGGAGCAGGCTTCAGCAGGTCACATCCCTCCCTGCTCCGAGCCAGCACATCCCCATTGGGAAGATGGCACCAGCAGGGCTGGATGCACACAAGCACTTTCCACACAGTGGGTTGGTCACTGCTCTGGAGGCTGTCACTGGCCTGTCCCCTCCCAAGGGCTGCTGAGCCCTGGTGTGTTTGTGTGTGTGGATGTGCACCAGGCCAATGTGCCACTGGCTGTAACAATTACAAGTCTGTAAGAAGCAGCAGCCTCAGAATGCCATGTTGGTTTGGGGATGGTGCAGGAACATCTCACTGCAGCGCTAAGGGGAACATGGGGAGGGGAGGGAGCAGGCACCATGAAGCCACAACAAGGAAGTCCCTCCTGTTGGTACCCCTTTTTTCCCTCATTTCATTCATTTCAGTGGGCTCCTGCCCAGAGCAGACCCCAACCCTCCCATTCCTGCCAAGCCACAGGGCCACAGCAACTGCTGCTTCCCTCCTTTGTGCTGATCCATATCAGGAAAACAGCATCTGAATGAGGCAGCCAGGAAGGCAGCAGGGAAGGGAGGACCCTGGAAGGGGTCTGGCTCTCACCCTCACCATCAACAGAAGGAAATGGGGGTGCCTGCTGTGTTAGAGTCATGTCCTCCCCTAGGGCAGCCACTGCCCCATGCATCCCCATGGCTCTGGGGATCGATGGCTCCATCTTCGCACAGCATCCTCAGGGATGCATGGGGATGCAGCAGGTGCTGTAGCATCAAAGCAGGGGAAATGGAGCAGCAAACTCTGCCTAGCTATGATTGAAGGGGGCAGGATCTCTTGGCAAAGGGAGACAAGTCTGGTGGGGTCTGGCACTCTGCTCTGGGCACCCGGTACCATGTCCCAGTGCCCCCAAGGCAGATGCTGCGTGGGACCTGGAGGAATGTGCCTGGCTCTGGGAAAGGGGAGAGCTGGGAACTGAGGAGGAGGAATAAATGAGCCCACAAAGGGACTTACCCACCGTGAGAAGGGAAAAAGCTGACCCAGGCAGTGCCTTAGCATTCATGGAGAGACAGGCGGATCAGGGCAGCACTAGAAGCCTCCTGCTCCGCTGCGAGCAGCTGAGGGGTGAGTGTGCAAGGGGCGGAGGGCAACTGGGAGGCTGCAAGGAGAGGTTCCAAAGGCACAAAACCAGCCCACAACACAATAACAGCAGCAAAAGCTTGCTTACTTCATCCCCTGCAAACAAACCTCCTTTGGCAGGGGGCTCGCCATGAGGATTCAGGTTGCTCAGGATGGCTCACCGGGCTCTGCAGGATGGAACTTTGAGCCCAAAGGATCTCCCTGTCCCTGGGCACAGAGTGGAGGGAGCCAGGCACTCTGGAACCTGCTCTCCCCTCTTATTGCCCAGAAGCAGGCGGGCATCGCACAGTCCCACAGAGCTCCAGCGACACTTCCCTGGCTGTGCTTCCCACTGCCTCCCAGGAAGCTGCCCCTTCAGGCTGTTGGCTTTCAGCGTGGCCAAAGTAAATAAGGAAGCCTGGGAATGGGCAGAACAGGATGGGGAGCCTCTCTCTTCCCTCCCCTCCCAATCACAGTGTAATCACCCCTTCCCTTTGGGCCCCATATCAGAGGACAGTGTTCCCACCACCCTTTGATGTCAAGCTTCAGCATCTCCTCCATCTGCCCTCTGCCCCTCTGCAGGCAGTGTTAGTGCCACTGGCCTTCAAACCAAGGCTTCACCCAAAGAGGCTGCCACCAGCTCTGGGATGTGGAGGGCATCCAGGCTTACCAATGGCCGTTCAGAGCAGGTACTGCAGCCAGGCTGGGTGGTTTGCCATGGTGGGTTTAGCTCTCTCTCCAGGAGGGAGCAGGTTTCCAGAGGTCCCATTGGGGCAGCAGTTGCACTGCAGTCAGGAGAGGGCAGGAGGGAGCCAAGCAGATCCTGCTGCTGGATGGTTTACAGCGAGCAGGAACCTGCCAGTCCTGTGCTTATCCCATGCTGGCTCCCCATAAACCCCATCCGTTGCTCCTGGTTGTACCTATGGCTGTCAGAGCCCAGGCCACTGCAGAGGAGGAACGTGGGGTGGGATGTGAGGGTGGATGGACCAGATGGTCCCACCAGAGCTACACAGCCGGGACCTTCCCCGCATGAGTGTCCTTAGTGCTGGATCCAGGCCGACACCTGAGGAGCAATGTTGGATGTCCCACTTACAGCCAACATCAGAGGCTGGGTGGGCCCTGTCCCCAGCACTCACCTGAGCAGCAGCCCACAGGCAGTAAGCCAGCAGTGTGCCGATGGACATCATGTCAACCAGGGCTTTCAGGTCAAAGAGGAGGGCCAGGAGTGCTGCAGGGAGAGGAAGCCCTTTTCAGCCTCCCAGCACAGCTGTCAGCACTGCTGCTGTGTCCATCTCAGCTCTCTGCCCTCACATACCCCCCAAAACCCACTGCAACTCAAGCACCTCGATGAGCTGCTGATGCTTTGGTCACTGGCGCAAAGCATCCTGCCACCTCCTGCATGGTAGCTCAGAGAGGCTGAACCCAAGGCCAAATATCCTCACCCACTGTGTATAGAGATACTGCTTCAACAGCTACCAGCAAGCAAGGGAGAGTCTGTGTTGTCCTGCTAGAACAAAACATCCATCAAGCCCTGCTCATGGGGAAGGGGTAACCCAATCACTCACCTGCCACCCCTCCAGACACCAGCGTTGCCACCACTGGGCACTGATGGCGACTCACTTTGGCCAGAGGTTTAAAGAGGAGCTTGTCTCGAGCCATTGCATACAGGATCCGTGGCATGGGGAACATGGAGCCCAAGAGGCTGCAGAGACAGGAGGAGATGGGAGAAAAGAGGGCAGGAATCCAGGAGGTGCCATCTTGTCTTTTGATCCTCCTTGGGTAGAAAGGGAGCTCTTGTGCTTCTGTGCGGCCCATGACTTTCTCAAGAACACGCTGACAAATCCATCACCTCCCTCTCCATCAGAAGAGGAGCAGTATCAGGGAAGTGATGTCTGCAGGACACACCAAGACACCCCAGACTGCTCCTGCAGACACGGTGCCATCAAACACCTAACCGCTTCCTTTGGGACTAAAAGCAGCATGGCAAGGAGTATATTACTGGTGAGCAGGGACCAGGATGGGAGCAACAGGGATTGTGAGGAAGGGCTGAGGGATTTTGGCAAAGCAGGGCAGTGGGAAGAGACTGGGAATAGCTTCTGGATGTGTTACAGCTCCCGTGAACCTTGCCAAGAGGCACAGAGCTGCCATCAGAGCACTCCCCTCACCTGGTTGTCAGGGCACACAGTGACCCAACAACTACAGCGTGCTTTGCACTGCTCCAGCCAATGTACTCAAAAGCCACTGGGAGAGGGCTCATGGTATCCAGGATGTAGTAGGGCAGCACCAAGGTGAGGTCAACAGACATCCCGAAGTATGCCAGGAAGCAGATGAGAAGATGATGCCCATGGGAATGGATCTCTGTGGGTTCCTCACTTCTTCCCCTGTGGGAGGACAAGCTTAGCTGTAAAAGCAGATGCTCATTCAATGTGCATGGCATGCTAAGAGCCAGCTCAGGCTGGAGAGCATATCCTGTGTCCTCCCAGGAGAGAAGGAACACAGAGGCCTTCTGGCAAGGACACAGAGCTCCTGGGCTCCAGGATTATGGGGATTAGCCCAGTCATGCCACATGGACTCTTATAGATCCTCCTTTGAGCACAGAGGACAGAAAAGAGCAACAGAGCCAAGAAGGTGCCCACTCCGAGCCCTACACTAGCTTCTGCAGGGAGAATCACTGCCATGGACCCCAGCCTGCAGGGCAGGGTCCCACCAGCACCTCTCCTCATCTCACTTACCTGTGGTAGCAATGCAGTCAAACCCAACAAAGGCATAGAAACAGGTAGAGGCTCCAGCCAGGGTCCCACTGAAACCATAGGGCATGAAGCCTCCCACCCCAAAGGCACCGGTTGTGTTGTCAGCCACAAACTGGTTCCTGGGAGGAAGAAGAGGCAGGCAGTGTGGAGGAGGAAGAGTCAAGCAGTGCAGAGGGGTTAGTGCAATGGGGGACCAGGCAGAACAGCCCATCCAACGCTCCCACCCCTCCAGCATCAGCCCATCAGGATGTTGGTTCTTTGACTCATTGCCAAAAGGGCAAGGAAAAATTGGAGAGAAGTGGGATTTCCTGGGATAAAGCATTTGGGGGATGACACATCCATCCCCATCACCCTCTGTAAGGCAGCACAGGGAGAGCAGATCTCATACCCTGCTGCCCATGGCAGGTCATTCTCCCTGAGCTTCCAGTTGCTCAGGTCACCTTTGATGAAGCCACTCAGTGTGACAAAGAGCAGGACAAGCACATTGAGAGCTGTGAAGACTTTGTTGACAGTGGAGGACTCCTTCACTCCAAAGGAAAGAAGTCCTGGGGACAAAAAGAGCAAAACTGGCTGAGCATCCTGGACGACAGCAAGCCCAGGGTAGACACTACTGGAGAGGGTGGAAAGAGTGAGACAGTGATAGAGTCAGGAGGATCTGCAGATTTCCCCATATCCCCCTTGTATTCCTCATTCTTTGCCCAGGGAAATAGCAAAGCCTCAGAGGGACCAGC
Organism: Forpus xanthops; assembly: GCA_032466535.1. Classification (NCBI taxonomy): domain Eukaryota; kingdom Metazoa; phylum Chordata; class Aves; order Psittaciformes; family Psittacidae; genus Forpus; species Forpus xanthops. The sequence continues at coordinate 6,442 of JASSUY010034858.1, read as the reverse complement.
ATCATCCTGAAGGTGGGGTGAGGAGCTCATCCTATATGATGGAGGATGGCACACGGGGCTGCATCCTACCTGCCAGCAGCACCACCAGGCCAGCAGCAAAGGCATCCGGATGCTCTGCCAGCCCCACAGAGCTCATGGCTGCATGAGCACCCAGAAGCCTCCCCATCTTCTTGTCGAGGACCTGGTCAAAGGTAGCACTCCAGGCACAGGCAACACTGGAGGTACCTGAGGAGAGGTGGTGGCTTCATGGAGTCTGGGAATGACACACAGCAAAGGTAGGGGGATCAAAAGGGCCTCATGCCAATGACACAGGACAGCAGCAGGTTCCACTCAGCGAATAATGCCCACAGCTCACCCACTGCCACATAGCTGTACAGGGGCACACAGGCCCCAAACTCAACACAGCACAGCCCTGCCAGAGCTGACACCATGGCTGCAATCAGGAAAGAAAGGACGATGCTGGGGCTGGAGCTGCTTTTAGCCACTTCCCCTGCCAGGATGTAGACACCAGCCCCCAGCGTGATGCCTACTCCCAAGGCAACAAGGTCTACAGTGGAGGGGCAGCGGTGAAGGCTGGAGCGCTGAGACAGCCGGGACCTGCTTCCTGCAGGAAAGCATCCTCAGAACAGGGAGCAGCCAGTCCCAGCACCTGCGGGACAGGAGAGCAGCAGGCATGAGGAGGATGCTGCCCCCAGTATAAGATTCAAACCATGAACATTTTCCTTGCAGCTCCCACCATCCTCAAGGTATTTTCCAGACTCCCTGGATGCTGCCTGTTTTCTGTCTCTGCCAGAAAATGAGCCCATTTTGGAGTAAAATTGGGTTAAAGTGACTGTGTCACTCTCTTATCCTGGTAAGGAGCAGCTAAACACAACATTAGAGTTTGCTGGGCTCTGATGTGTGCTATGGTGCGAAGGGACAAGGATACTTCCCTGTTCCCTGCCAGCTCAACAATACCTATTGCTCTAGCAGCATCAATGTGCAGGGACACAGCCAGCATTGTCCCAGCTTTGACACTGACACTATTTGAAATGCAGAAACGGAGCCAGAGAAAGAGGGGTGGAAGATGAGCTGCTCCTGGAGCAGCTGTTGGCCCTGATGTGCACCAGGAAAGACCCATCTGCTCTGCTGAAGATGCTTCCACAGCATCCGTAACTGTCAATGGCACTGCTCAGACAGGGCCATCAGCCTATACAGTAATGCTGAGGCTTACTTGTCACTGATGGAGAAGTCAGCCCAGCAGAAACCCAACTGTGCAGTATTTGTGCGTCAGACAAGTGATGTATTGGTACAGCATGCCTGAGATTTGTGTGCCTCCCCCTACCCTTTTCCAGGAGCTCCCAGCACTGCAGAAAGGGGGCTGCATGCATCTGCATGGTACTGCCAGGACCTCGTTACCCTTCAGCAAAGCAATGTCCATGCTGCAAATCCCATGATGTGCTACCTACAGGGCCAGGGACACCCTGGAAACCAGCACATGCCAGCAGCAATGAAGACCATAGGGCTGTGCAGTCTGTGCTGTGAGCCTGGGGAGGGACATGAACCACCCTGGGGCAGTACCCAGCACCCTGACCCATAGGATGGGATGTGTAAGCCCTTGTACATAGGGAACCCCAATCTCTGGGACAACTGCTGTGTCTCCTGGGGCTGAAGAGCTGCTGCCCAGACACAGGCCAACTGAGGCTGCCTTCCCACCCCTGCAGCACCCGCTCCCCAGCACCGGTCCAACCCAGGGCATCACACTCTGATGATATCCCCTTATTCAGCAAAGAAACTACTTACTCCAGCCATCCTTAGAGCAAACAGCTCCAGCTGCAAGGTGCTTGTGAGCAGCCCCAGCCACACTCTCCCCTTAATCCCTTATGGGAGAGCCCTGGCCCTCCCCTCACTGACCACCACTCTGGGCTGCACAATGGGGAATCTATGCAGAAATATTTTTCCCACAAAGCCTTCCAAACCATCCACACGAGGGTACCAGCAGGGCTCGGATGCCTGAAACATGGCAGCAACCTTCAAATTCCCGAGGGCGTCCTTGGTTTTATCTGCTCCTGCTGGCACTAGCCCGAGTGCAGACACCGCTGCCCATGGCTCCAGGGTCAGTCCCACTATCTCTTCTGGCCTTGCTGCAGCTTCTGTGTTGGCTGGGGTAAAGGATGGAGATAAAGAAGGAGCCGGCTTAACGTGGGTGAGGCAGGGATGGGAATGGCCTCAAGGCATAGCAGGCAGCGGTACAGCCTGCCAGGAGCATCTCAGAGAGACTCAAACTGCATCCCCACCCGTGCCTGTGCTGCACCAGTCGTCATCCCTGTGTCTGCAGCACAGAGGGAAGGTTGGGGGGAATGAACGACAGTATCTGCCCCTCTTCAACTCATCTTCTGCCTCATGGATGCTCTTGCAGAGCCCTGGTCAGCACAGGTCCCAGGGGAAGGCAACGTCCTTCCCTTTGGCATTTGCAGAGGGAGTCAGGGACACACTTTCCCCCACCATAACCAGGGAAAGGGATGATGTGGTGCGAGCGGAGGTGTCTGGAGACAGAAGCACCCCATGAAACCAGGGTGGAGGGGACAGAAGGGGGAACATCTCTGCTATCCCCTTGCACTGTGTCACCACCACGGGCACACACCCCCGTCCGCAGCGGGGCTCCCCTGCCCAGTGACCCCCTCGGCACGCAGAAGGTGACACCGGGGTCTCCCCGCACTGTGGACACCCAGCCCCGCGGGGCGCTGTGCGGTGTGTGTGGGGGGGTGCTGAGCGCGGCCGTCACCGCTGTGCCGTGGCAGGCGGGGACTGGAGGGCTCGTGAGCAGTGACGCGAGGGCTGGAGGAAGCCGGAGCTCGCCAAGGGCAGCGCAGGAGAGCACGGACCGGACGGGCGGCCCCGCAGGAGCACCGCACAGGCCCCGGTGCCGCTTGTGAGTGCGCGGGGGGGGACGTGGGTGCTGCGGAGGGGTAGCGCTCCGGTGCGAAGCTCCTATGGTGGTGTGCGACGGGAAGCACGCCCCGGCAGCGGAGGCTTCACCCGAGGGGTGGATGCGGGGTTGGTCTTTGTTTTCTGTGTCTTTATATGAAAATACGTCGGTTTTAACTAAATCTCGGCGCTGCGGTGCCGCAGGGGGGGGAGTTGGGGTCGGCGCTGGTGTTGGTGCGGGGCCATGGGTGTGTCCTGGCCGGGATGTGGCTTTGTCTGTGCCCCGGTGCTGCAGAAACAGCCGTCCTTCCGTGAGGGGGTCGGGGCTGGGCTCGGGGAAGAGGATGCCCCCGGTTTGGTACCCACCGGGTTGCCCGTGGTTTGGTACCCAATGAGTTTTGCGTTGGTAAAAGGCACCCCATGGGCACGGAGTTCTTGGTACTTCTTGGTAGTGAGGGCGGGCAGGGGACTTTGGGGATCTCCTCTGCCTCACAGAGAGGATGGATGCTGCTCTTTTAACCCAGGGAAGCTCCCTTTCCGCCCCACGGGCAGTACAACGGGGCACTGGGTGTGCCGTGGCCTCCACCACAAACAGTCGCGCTGGGAGAGCCCTGCCAGGGCTGCAGAATAGCTGCTGGGCTCCTGGGCTGAAACCCTGAACCCAAAGCCACGGTGGGGCTATGGGGAGACTGTTGGGGTGCAGAATGCTGGGGGGACAGAGGCTTCTTGGTAAGGGTGGGTTGGGCTGTGCGCATCATTTAGGGTTTCTCATGGTACCCTCATACTCTAAACCTCTCCATCATTTGGGTAGGGGGGCAGGTATCCCCCATGCTGGGGCTCTGCAGCCTCCAGGCATCCCCATGGATGTGTTTGGATATTCCCCTAGGATCCGGTGCTGGCAAAGCAAGAGCCGGGGCTGCTCCCCCAAGCCGCTGCAGTGGGAACAGGGACAGGCTGGGGCTGGGTGTGGTGGGTGATCCTCCACTACTGCTGAAATGAGTTGTGCGGTCTCAGCCCCACTGCCGCATGCATGGAGGGCCGTGGGCTGTGCCATGCGGGGCTCTCTCTGCTCCATGGAAGGTACCCAGGCACCTGAGTGACATTAAAGCCTATATGGACCAGGGGATGGGATCCCTGCCCGCCCGCAGTGCAGCCCCACTGCGCATGGGGCATGCGAGGGCTTTCCCTCAGCCAGGGGGATGAGCCAAGACTCACAGTCTGAAAAGGCAAAGGGGGTGAAGGCAGTTCTGGTTCCCTGCAACACTTCCTCCCCTCGGAAGGATGCTTGCGGGTGTCAAAAGGCTTCCGGTACCGAGCGGGGTGATGCGGCCGCAGTGACGGCTGCGAGGCTGGGTCTCCCCCACCATAGGGATGGAGAGCCAAGCCATGGAAGTTCAGATCATTTCCCCTTCTTGCTGCATGAACTGGAGCTCTCCTGGGGGCAGAAACAAGCAGAAATCCCCATGGCACAGCCCTGCTCTGCCTTGAGCTTCCCTGCAACGTATCTCAGAGCCGAGCACTAGCAAGGAGGGGCCATGCCTCATGGCTGGAGCTCAGCTGACGCTCACTGGTTCATTCATGGCCGGGCTCCATTTTCCAGCTGCTTCTCTCCCTCCATCAGCTTTCTCAGGGCAAACCACACTGTCTGGGGACCTTGGGAGGGTGAGGAGAGCCCACGCCACAGGAGGGCTGCAGCTATAAATGGTGCTAGTGTTTCTTAGAAAACAACCTGCGGGTTACTGTGGAAACGCGGCTGTTTCCTGAGCTGTGCCGGGTGCGTGGGGTTTGATGGTGGCCTTGATTGGGTGCACTGGAGCTCACATTAAAGCTGGTGGGAACTTGCAGGGGCTGCCCAGGACTGAGCATCCTGAGCACTGAGGAAGCTGGGCTGGTCACAGAGCTTGGGGGGGGCTGCAGAAGGAGCATTATGGGGTGCAGTGAGGAGGGTCAGCCCTGCAGAGGATGCTCTGCCCATTTCCACCTATTCAGCACTTTCTTCCCCTCCTGGTTTCTCTCTGCACTGGCAGGAAGCAGCATGGGGGCCATCTCTGCTGCTCCCAGTCCATGGTGTCCCCAGCTGAGTGCCAGGTACCAAAGGACCTGGTGAGAGCATCCCTTGTCCCCAAGTGTCCCCAGCAGCACCCATCCATCACCTTCCCCATGGGTACCACACCAGCAGTGATGGATGGCGGCAGCACCCAAGGAAGGGAGCAAAGCCTCCCTTGACTAACAGAGCCCATGGAGAAGGGCTTTGGCTCATGTTGGCTTCTCTGTTCCATCCCACAGCTCCTTCTTGCCCTCGCTCCAGTGATTTCCATCTTGGGAAGCCATGGCACCTAAAGGAAAGGTAAAGTTGATGCACACACAGTGGGGATGGGTGATTGGGTGTCACAAGGCAGCCCCCAGAGCTGGGGCAGCATCTCCATCATGCAGCAAAGCTGGTGGAGACGTGCTTTGAGCACAGTGCTGCTCAGAGCCTGTTTACATTCCTGCCTCTCCAACCTGTGCTGTCTGGATGCGATGCAGATGGGGAAGTGCTGGCGGGGAGAGCAGGGACAGCAAGGAGCAAAAACCCTTTTGGGACCACAGTGGGATGGGGGAGAGAAGTAGGACTGTGGGAAGTGGAGGACAGACACTGCACTGGGGATTTGGGATTTCAGTGGAGAGGAATCTCACCCGAGCCTGCTGCAAGGCATGCGATCCTGCCTTGGCCTCTCCTGCTCGGCCTGGATCTCTCCTCCCCAAACAAGCCTGATGCAACGTGGCAGCCGGGGGAGCAGGTGATGGCTCCAGCCAGGAAAACATCTTGGATTGAGTGGAAAACCCTGCCTCGGTGGGCAGCTGCTGCTGATGGGGTGCAGCCTGCCTGCGGTAGCATGCTAGGCAGAGGAGGAGCCCATGTGCACGGCCTGCTTCCACTGCTGGAGCCAGGCTCTGGTTTCCATTCCCTCAAGAAATCAAGGAGTCATTGCCTCAAACCCCATTACCCACAGCTTCCTCCCCAGCTGAAGGGTTGGTTGGCTCTGGATGGGGAAACTGAGGCACGGTGTGGGTGAGCATCACCCCTGCGGGGGTCCAGGACCCACAGCAGCCATGCGGTGGGACAGCACGCAGCCACGCTGGGAATTCTGCTTCCACCCTCCCTGCCCCAGCCTGGCTTATTTTTAGCTGAGAGGTCCCGGGCAGGCCGGGATGACTCAGAGGCTGGAGGAGGGGAAGCGGGGCCCCAGCAGCTGGAGCAGGATTTGGGAAGGGGGTTGGAATGTGAGGAGGGTGCAGCAGGCGCAATGCACTTTCCCTGCCCAGGAGGGTTTCTGCACCTCCATGGGGCTCATTCCCCCACGAGTTCAAGGAGCATTGGGCAATGCACAGCGATGAGCTCCTGCCTCAGTTTCCCCACCATGACAGCACTGCAAGACAGGAAGCTCATTTAATTCCCGAAAAAGGAGACTGAAGTTGAATTTGGTGCAACGTAGAAACTTTATTCACAGCGCTGGATGCACGGGGGATCACTCCACCTAACGTGCATGCTGTA